>ML784403.1:171348-221833 GCA_009831015.1 Picea engelmannii
TGAATCTATATAGCCCACCAATCGAACACCATCCCCTCTCAAATAGTCCAAACCATAATCCATTGTACCACAAAGATACCTAAGCACATGTTTTGATGCCACCCAATGCACTCTCCTAGACTCCACCATGAACTGACTAAAAGTGTTTATAGCAAAAAAATATTTGGCCTAGTATTGACCAAATACATCAAGAACTGATCAACTGACGATATAAACTGGAATCAACCAATTGTGACTCAGAAGCATGAAGCTTCTTCCAGTTGGTAATCATGGGAGTGGCCATGGGCCTACAATCCTCCATCTAGAATCTCCTCAGAATGTCACAAACATACTTCCCCCAAGAAGATGTGTCCAGGCTCCTGCCAAACCTCCAATCCCAAAAAATAGTGCATCAATCCAATATCAGTTATCTCAAACTCTGAAGCAAGGCTCTCCTTGCAGCTAGTGATGAGTCTCTTTGCCCCTGTAATGAAAAGATCATCCACATATAGCAAGAGTATGAGAGGATCCTCTCCAACCACAATGAAGTATAGGTTGGGATCCGCCTCACTCTTCTCAAAGCCCAACTGTTGCAAGTAGGCATCAATCCTCGAGTACCAAGCTCTGGGAGCTTGTTTCATCCCATACAATGCCTTCTTCAGTCTGCACACATGAGAATCTCTCCCATGCACCTCAAAGCCCACTGGATGCTCAATATACACCTCCTCATGTATGAGACCATTCAGAAATGCAGTCTTCATATCCATCTAATGGATCTTCAAACCCATCTCTGCTGCAATAGAGATCACCGACCTGATCGAGGTATATCTAGCAACCGGTGCAAAAGATTCATCATAATCAACTCCCTCAACCTGTGAGAACCCTCGAGCCACAAAGCGAGCTTTGTACTTCTCAATGTTGCCATCTGCAACATACTTGAGTTTATAGAACCACATGGAAGTCACCACTAACTTCCCCTCAGATCTAGGAACAATCTCCCAAACATCATTCTTCATGATGGAATTGTATTGTTCCATCATGGCATCTCTCCAAACCTATCTACCAACAACCTCCTCAAAGTGGAAGGCTCAGACTCCCTAATGTTGCTCACCATCGCAATGTAGCTGCAAAATCTCTCGAGAGGTTTACTCTCCCTCACAGCCTGCCTGGGATTCTCCACTGAACCCTGTGCCTCCCTCAAAGTATCCTGAAGCCACTTGGGCTTCCTCCTCTCTGAAGTAGTGTCCCGTGGAGGGGACTCTGCCTGCTCAACCCCGTCACCTGAAGACTGTGACCCTGAAGTAGAATCTGGAGAACTTTGTGGACCAATAACCTATGATCCCGACATCTGTGGCCCTGTAACCTGTGGACCAATAGTCACCGAAACTGGTGGTCCCGAACTCTGTGTCACTGAAATCTGATGTGGACTCACCTGAATCTGAGGTGATGATTGCTTAGCCCTCTCTGTCTCTCGTGACTTTCTAAAGGGTCCATCCTCCTCAAATCTCACATCCCTTCTCAAAACCATCTTCCTCAAGGAAGGGATGTATATGTGGAAAGCCTTTGAAGTCTCGCTATACCCAACAAAGATCCCCTTCTCTGTCGTGGGTTCTATCTTTTTCCTCTTCTCAGAAGGGACATGAGAATATGTAAGGCACCCAAAAATCCTGAAGTGCCCCACCTCAAGCTTCTTCCCAGAGAAAGCCTCCTCAGGAGTCATACTCCCCACTGCTCTGTGTGGACTCATGTTCTGCAGATAAACTGCAATGTAGCATGCCTCAGCCCAAAGAAAAAGTGGCAGCCCCTAATCATGTAACATGGCTCTCACAGCCCCAACTATGGCCATGTTCTTCCTCTTAGCAACCCCATTCTGCTATGGGTTGTAAGGAACAGTCAACTCTCTCCTGATCCCCTCTCGTGCACAAAATTCCATGAACTCCTTGGAGGTATACTCACCCCCATTGTATGTCCTCAGAACTCTGATTTTCTTCCCAGTCTGGTTCTCCACAAGAGCTTTGAACTCTTGGGACTGATTGAAGGCCTGTCCTTTGGTCTTCATGAAGAAAATCCAAGACTTCCGTGAGAAGTCATCAATGAATATGGCATAGTATAAACAACCAGTCAAAGATGCCGAAGACATCGGGCCACATACATCAGAATGAATAAGATCAAGTATACATGTTGCTCTACTGTCACTGCTTGGAAAAGCAGTCTTGGTGTACTTTCCCAAAGCACACCCCTTAAACAACTCCTGGTGATATGTACTGAACTCTGGAACTCCAGTCACAATCTCCCTCAATATCCTCAGAGCCCCATGATGCAATTGGGCCATCCTCCTGTGCCATAGCTCACAAAGATCATTGTTGCGGGTGAAATGACATAATGCACTCGTTGGCTGGAACATGAGCTTTTACAGCTTCTCATGTCAAGTCCCAATCACTTTGGCCGAAGTGATATTGGACCCCTTGGGGAATAGGAGTACATGTCCATCACGAAACAACACCTCATAACCCCTCTCCTCAATAGCAGAAACTGAAACCAAGTTCTTCTTCAAGCCAGGAACATATAGGACCTCTCTCAACAACATGGGAGGTAAAGACTCCCTCTGAAATGATATTGTCCCACTACCAACTGCCTTGACCTCCCGGTCATCTCCAAACACTACCTCAAGATCACCAATCTGAGTAAGATCTGTCAAGTGCTCATGAACACCTGTCATATGGCGGGAGGCACCACTGTCAATATACCACACACTGGAATGAGTGGTCCTAGTGGAAAGACACACTACTAAGGAAAACTCCTTATCAAACTTGGCAGAGAACTCATCCGCCGCTGCTGAAGTTGTTGTCTGCTTCTTCTTCTTCTTCTTCGGACACTGTCCTGCATAGTGCCCAAACTTGTGACATGCAAATCACTTGACTTTGCTCGTGTCCTTCTTGCCTTCACCCTTCGGTTTGTTTCCCCCCTTAAGACCCTTTTTGAATTTCTTCTTGTTGTTGGCAGCAAGAGCCACATTCTCCTCATCATGACCTGTGGATGAACTACCATGCACATAACCTCTCTGGGTCTCCTCCTGAACAAAGTCATCCCAAAGACGTTCCCACTTGGGAAGGTTCTCCCTAGCCACAATGCCCTAAACAAAAACAGCCCATTGTTTGGAAACTCCATTCAATGTTGTCCTCATAAGTTCATTGTCAGGAATGGCCTCCTCCACAGCTCCAAGTTCATCTCTCACCTGTGTCAACCTGATAAGATATGTGACCACATTTGCAGCCTTGGGTCATTTTAATGCTCTTCAGTTTTTCTCTCAAAACCATCTTCTGGTTTTCATTTGTACTCTGGTACAACTTCGTCAAGGACTCCCACATCTCATAGGCATTTACCTTCCCTGTCACATGAGGAATCAAATGGTCCTTGATGGCATCAAGGATAATTCTCTTGGCCTTGATACTCTTCTTGGTGTATGCTGCTAGAAGAGTTGCATCTGTGGGTACTTTCACAGGATTTGTTCCGGAGTTCTCAACAATATTCCATAACTCACTTTCTTGCAACAGCAAAATCATCCTCTCCTTCCAAGCACCAAAGTTCACAACCCCATCAAGTATGTCCTCAACCCTAAAACCAGTAGCCATTGACCCTTTTCTGCTGAAAATGAAAAACTTCAAATTTATGTCCGGTGAAGTGACTTTTGTCCCCCAAGTGACTTTTGTCCCCCCTTTTCTGACTTGCTGATATAAATCTGCCTCTCTTTAACTCAGCTCTGATACCATGTAAAATTTCAAACCCCACCCAGAAGTCTCGCTTATTTTTCAGCCAATGTTTAATGCCCAAACCCAGTTATATGACAGCCAAATAAACTCATCATATAAACAACTTTTCAGAACTAAAACATGAGGATTCTGAACAATATTTAATGCAGAAATAAAACCATATCAACAACACAATATTCAGAAAATTTACACACAGATTTTTGGTCTAACAACCACCCTGGAAAAACCCACAAGGGGAAAACTAGTGAGAGAGGGAGTTTTTATTATTTCAGAGCTTGAGAGAAAATTCTTTTACAGCATATTCATCTTCAAAAATTAAATGACAAACTTATCTCGAAAACCATGCCAAGCTTTCACATAAAATCTGAGCCAAACTCCTCGAAATGCGTGCTAGAATTTCCTGCACACATGTATAGGTCTGCTCCTCGATTTCTATGTCTCTTTTCTATTGTATTGTTGCCTCGAAATCTGTGCCAAATGCTATAGCACAATTCTAAGCATTAAATGTTGTACGGTCGCCTTGGGAAATGTGTTAAAAATACTCAAAAAATACCCACAGAAATATTCTCAATTTCTGTGCAACTAAAACAGCCGTACGAACTGTCAAAATCCGTACAATATGGCATGTTTAAACTTGTACTTTCCCTCGATTTCTGTGCCAAATTTATGTTGTATGATCACCTAAAATCCGTACAATAAGGCCTCCTGAAAGTGTTGTACCTCTCCTCGATTTCTGTGCCTAAATTAATGTTGCACGGCCTGCTCAATCCGTACAGTAAGGCCTGCAATAAATGTTGTACCCTTGCCTCGATTTGTGTGTTATTTTCCTGCCTTGAAGTGTGTGCCTTAGCTCTGCAAATGTTGCCTCCTTTCTCAAGCTTGACCTCCTCTTCTTCTTGCTCTCTCAAAAATGTTTCAACTACCCAAGAATGGGTGCGCCCTCCTACCCTAATCGACCTCATGAAGGAAGGTGAAGAGTCTCTCAATCCAATGGTAGAGATTGGATGAGATCAACAGTGGAGATAAAGTCACTTAAGTTACCCACTTTCCCTAAGTCCAAAAAGTCACCTTTTAATTTGTCTCTCACAAATTAAATGACTTGGGTCCACATTCGGCACTTTTTCACCCCTAAGGCACCTAGGTAATGAGAAACACTTGCCTAGGTACTTTTTAATTATTTTAACATTTTGTACCCACTTGCCTTCGGCTTTTGGAGCAAGTACAAATTGTGCGATAACATAATTAAGGGCAAAAACAGTGGCTAGCTAAAACAAAAATATTTTTTAATTTCCAAACATTAGCTACTATAATTTAGGATCAGCAAGACATTAAATTTCTGATGCATAATCTAATAGCATAAAACAGTAAATAACAGAACATTAACTTAAGTATTACCTTAACTGAAACAAGGAACAAAATTACCTCATAAGTTGTTGTTACCTTCCTTGATGTATGCTCAGAAAAAGCTTAAGGGATCATGGATCAAACCCTTAGGGTAGATTTCATCATGATCATTAGGACAATTGACAAGAAGAACTTTTAGGGTAGTAGACCAGAAAACAACTCAGCTCGCTAAGAATCAAAAATCCATGTCAATGTCAAGTAATAGGGCTAAAAGCAGGACACCACTGTCCAACCTAGTGGCTGGAAAAGTAGCCACAAACAGCCTTAATAATTTCATCCCGGGAAACACAAAAAACTGCTACAGCAAAGGAAAAAATACCAGCAGTTCCAAGGCAGCCCTAACAAACCCTGTTCAAGGTACTAGGGTTGCTTGCAAACAAGGTGAGGCAGCACACAAAAGCTGCCACTAGCAAAAAGTTAAGGCGACATCATCTAGAGAGCAAGGCGACACCATCAAGAAGATCCAACACACCAATCAGCAACTAGAAAAGCCTTCTACGACTGGCTGAGGACTCCTACAGGTCAGCGGCTGGCTGAAACAGTGAAGGTTGAAGGGGATAACTGCTTGGTCCCGGACCAAGAACCCCAGGAGTGTACTGGGGGCCCTAAATCACAGCTAGGGTCTTTTCCAGCCTCCCGGAGAATGGCTCTTGTAGCTGCATTAATTTTAACACTCCCTCTCAGCAAGAGGGGCATTCTCAACAACACCAAGCATGTTGGTCAAAATATCTACAGTTTGTTCCGTCGTCGGAACATACTGAATACTGAGAATGTTCTTCTACACCATGTCCCAAACATAGTGATATCTCATCACAATGTGTTTCGATCTATCATGAAACACAGGATTCTCTAAGAGATTTATACAGCTCTAGTTATCATAATGAATTACTGTGGGTTCCAGCTCAGCATTGAACAAATCTGAGAGTAATTTTCTGAGCCACACTGCTTCTCTAATAGCAACACTTGTTGCAATGTATTATGCCTTGGCATTGCTTTGGGCTATGGATCCTTGCTTCCTGCTAGACCAGGAGATCATAACTGAACCCAAACTGAAACAATGTCCAGAAGTGCTCTTCTGGTCCACTGTACTGCCCATCCAATCTGAATCTGTATAGCCATGAAGCATTCCACCTCCACTAGAAGTGTATCTGAGCCCATAAGCTATAGTCCCCCGGACATATATGAGAATATGTTTAGCAACAACCATATGAATGTGTTTTGGATTACACATAAACTGATTGAGGGCATTCATTGCATAACAAATGTATGACCTCGTGTGTACTCGATACACCAAGGACCCAATAATCTGACGATATACTGTAGGGTCTTCTGGATCTAAACTTGTAGCTTGATCATGTAACTTCTTCAGGTTAGAAATCAAAGGTGTGGTCATGAACTTACAGTCCAGCATCCCAAATATGTGAAGCACATCAAATGCATACTTACTTTGTGAGAGAAAGATCTCACCATGTTTCTGCCACACCTCTAAACCAAGAAAGTAATGCATAAGACCCAAGTCCTTCATTTCAAACTCTGTTGACAACTCCCTCTTAGTCTTGTTGATTTTTCATTAAGCTAGGTTCAAGCATGAAGTTCATTCCAATTTTAGCATTTTACTTGAACCATAGACAATTGCAGTTACACCATAAACAATTTGTTGCAGTAACCAAGATCACAAGAAGAAACACCATGCACAAGTACACAAGAAGTATCCTGGGAAACCCTTCTCACCAAGGGAAGAAAACCCAACCAATCATTTGCTATATTCTTCAAGAGAAAGACCTCCACCACCATAAAACCTAGCACACAAAAGGGTTCTCACAAACAAGTAGCTAATGTTTGGAAATTAAAAAATATTTTTCCAAACATTAGCTAATTTCCAAACAAGTACTTGCTGAAATTTCCAAACTCACACTTGTGTTATGTTTCCTCAATGGGGAATTTACCTTTATTTATATTAGACAAAGCCTATCAACAGTAGTGTCTATTGGCACAACAGGGTCGACCTCAATAATTCACAATATAATTAATAATTACCATATTAATTATCTTTTACATTAATTATCTTTCACTTTATGGTGGGGCCAACATGTGCGCTTTACATCACAAATAGGGTTACAGGTAAGTCTGACTCTTGTACAATATAGCAAGAGATCTCATACACCCACTACTGCTCAACCACTAGGGGCACATCCATCTGTGCTCAGCCACAGGGATGTCCACATCTCTATCTCACTGCGTCTCACAGGAGAATCACACTCACTAGTGCTCAGCCACTAGGATTACGTCCATCTGTGCTCAGCGACAAGGATGTCCACATCTCTACCTCACTGCGTCTCACAGGAGAATCACACTCACTAGTGCTCAGCCACTAGGGTCACGTTCACCTGTGCTCAACCATAGGCACGTCCAACTCAGCAGATCTCTTTCTCACTGCGTCTCACAGGAAAATCATCTAGAGTATCACATCATCTCAACTCTTTGTACAAAGGAGACCAATACATTGTTTCATCTCTGTCTCAAAGAGAACGACACACCCAACTCATGGGCTTCCCCACACAGGGACACACAACATTCCATCTCCGTCTCAAAGAGGAACCACACCCCCAGTGCATGGGCTTCCTCACCCCACACAAGGCACAACGTTCCATCTCCGTCTCAGAGAGGAACCACACCCATCTCATGGCCACACCCAACTCATGGGCTTCCTCACCCCACACAGGGGCACACAACATTCCTTCTTCGTCTCAGAGAGGAACCACACACCCAACTCATGGGCTTTCTCTCAGGCTGACTCACTCAGTCGATGTCCTGGAGGATGTCTCACACATTTGTAATCATTAACAAGTCTGAGCTATCAGACGTTCCTCTTCAATAAGGAACAAATCATCCACATATAAAACTAAGATAACAAGATGATTCTTTACAATCTTTATATAAATATTAGGATCTGTTATACTCTTGGAGAACCCAAAACTTTGAAGAAAACTGTCAATTCTTCCATACCAAGCTCTCAGAGCATGTTTCAATCCATACAAGGCTTTCTTGAGTTCGCAAACATGGGATTATTTCCCATGGATCACAAAACCCTCAAGTTGCTCTATATAAACCTCTTGCTCAACTTCACCATTAAGAAAAGTAGTCTTAACATCCATTTGGTGAAGTTTCCAATCAAAAACTGAAGCAAGAGAAATGATGACTCTAATAGAGGTATACCTAGCAACAGGAGCAAAGATCTCATCATAATCAATTCCCTCTTTCTGAGAGAAACCACGAGCCACAAATCTAGTTTCGAATTTTTCAACACTGTCATCTGTTGCATGCTTTATTTTGTAAATCCATTTAGAAGCTATTGAAATCCCTTAAGGTCTTGGGACTACTTCCCATACATCATTCTTCAATATTGACTCGTATTCTTCTATCATAGCATCCTTCCACACTTTATGTTTGACAACCTCATCAAAAGTGGAAGGTTCTGAGTCAATCACAAGATTCAACTGAGCTATCAAACCTGAGTATTTATCTGGCTTCTTGCTTTCTCTGAAAGTACCTTTAGGTGTTGCATGTGTTTTTGCTTCCTTTAAAATTTCACGACACCATGTTGGCTTCCTTTTGGCAAGAGGTTTCTCTACGGGAAACTCAATAGAATCCCTTATGGGGTCCACTAAAGGCTCTCTGGCCTCCTCCCTCTGCTCATCTGAAGGATGTGAATCTGAAGATTTTGGAGATGGAGCTTCTTGCTCCTATGTATCACAGGGAAGTTCTCTAGAACGACGAAAGGAAGCTTCCTCATGGAAGGTCACATCTCTACTGACCTCTATGTATTTTTTCCCTAGCACATAAATTCGATAAGCTTTTGAGGTCTCACTGTACCCCACAAAAGTACCTTTCTTTCCAGAGGGCTCTAACTTAGTCCTCTTTTCTTTTGGTACATGAATGTAGACAGGACTACCAAAAATTCTCAAATGATCAACTAAAAGCTTCTTACCCGTGAAGACTTCTTCTGGAGTTTTCTCTTCCGGGGCTTTATGAGGACAACTGTTCTGAATATAGACTGCAGTACTTGCAGCTTTGGCCCAAAGAGACAATGGAAGATTCTGATAATACATCATAGCTCTGGTTGCTTCACAAATTGTCTTGTTCTTTCTTTCTGCAACCCCATTCTGCTGAGGATTATAAGGCACGATCAACTCCCTCTTAATCCTAGAATCTCGGCAACGATCAACATACTTGTGGGAGTCAAACTCTTTTCCATTGTCTGTACTAAAAACGCGGATACGTTTACCTGTCTGATTCTCAACAAGATTCTTAAAATCCTTAAATTTACTGAAAGATTCATCTTTAGTTTTCAAAAGATAAATCCAGGTTTTACGAGAGCAATCATCAATAAAAATGATATAATAAAGGCAACCATTCATGGACGGAGCAGTCATAGGTCCACAGAGATCGGAATGAATAAGATCTAAGATACCATTAGTTTTTCTATTACTGTGAAGGTAAGCTTTCTTTGTATTGTATTTTTACCAAGAGCACAACCTCTACAAATACTATCATGCTCAAAAGAAAAAACGGGCATACCTGTTACCATCTTTTGCAAACCTGGGAGAGCATTATAGTTGAGGTGTCCAATCCTTCTGTGCCATAGTTCGCAGGGGTTGATCATCTCATGAGTTAATGCTTGAATAACTTGACCGGTGACTTTGTAAAGTCCACCTTCTTGAGCTCCGATTATCATGGTTGAGCTCATACTTTCATTTGAGGGCCACATAAGAGTCTTTCCTTTGGAAAAGGCTACTGTGTACCCTTTACTTTCTAGAACTGCAACTGAAATAAGATTTTTCTTTAAACCAGGAACATAAAGAATTTCTTCAACATGAAATACATTACCTGACTGAAGCTAAAAAGATGTTTATCCAACTCCTTTGATGGCATAAGTGCCATCATCACCCAATTGTACCTTTACATTGAACTTCTTATCTCGGTAGTTCACAAGGATCTGTTTGAAACTTGTCATGTGCTTGGAGGCCCTGTTGTCCACTAACCAAATTTCTTTTGATTTGGTGACAGCACCAAAGAGATTTGAAACAAGATAACTTTCTCTGCGTTGTTCCTATTCTTTAGTAATAGCTCTGGTTCTCTTTCTTTGAGGCTCTTCTTCCTCAGTTGCAACTGAAGCATGACACCTGCCTTTCCGTTTCTGCTGTGAAGGAGGGTTTCTGCTGTCTTTTTCATAATGACCTAGCTTGTTACAGTTAAAGCATCTTACTTTAGATAAATGAGAGTGAGGGTGAGAGTGCTTGAGGTTTCTTACCTTTGCCTTTGTGCTGAGGAAACTTCTTCCATTTATTGGCTTTAGCTGAAAGAGCATGGTTTTTCACCGTTGAGGGTTCATTTCTGCTTTCAAGTCTGCCCTCTTCTTCCAAGCAATCATGCCATAATCTCTAGAAGTTAGGTTGAACTTCTCTTCCATTTACAGATGAGAGAAATGTCTCCCATGATTCTAGAAGACCGTCTACTGTTGTTTGGTCATCATCATCTACTGCAACTCCAATAGCTACAAGTTGATCTCTTGTTTGGGCAATTTTGGAAAAGAAGGCAGAGATGGTTTCATCATTTCCCATCTTTAATGTACGTAGTTGTTTCTTCAAGGTCCTTTTCTGAGTTGGGGCCTTCTTTTCATACAAATTGGCTAGGGCATTAAAGCATTCATTTGTTGTCCTTAGGTGAGCAACAAGAAGCATCATACTATCTTTAACTGAGTCAAAAATGACCCTCTTGGCTTTGGCCTGCCTCTTCTTATAGGTTGTTCTTCCTGCACTTGAAGTAGGCTCTTCCATCACCCTGGTAACCAGCTCATCCAAGTCACTTTCTTCCAGGATATTAAAGACCCTAGCCTTCCAGGCATTCAAGTTTGAAGCCCCTTCAAGCCTATCTTCTTCTTTGACTGAAGATGAAGCCATACTAAAAACTGTTTACAGGATAGATCTTATACAAAACAAACTCACTGTTGATCTGAAAAACACACCCTTAATAGTGGATGTACGCAGGCTCAAAAGTCTGCCACAAATGAACTCTTTTCACACCCTAAGCTTTGATACCAAGTTAGAATTTAAGGGCAAAAACAATGGCTAGCTAAAACATAAATATTTTCTTTTAATTTCCAAACATTAGCTACTGTAATTTAGGATCAGCAAGACATTAAATTTCTTATGCATAATCTAATAGCATAAAACAGTAAATAACAAAACATTTACTTAAGTATTACCTTAGTTGAAACAAGGAACAAAATTACTTGATATGTTGATGTTACATTCCTTGATGTATGCTCAGAAAAAGCTTAAGGGATCATGGATCAAACCCTCAGGGTAGATCTCATCATGATCATTAGGACAATTGCCAAGAAGAACTTTTAGGGTAGTAGACCAAAAAACAACTCAGCTGGATGAGAATCAAAAAGCCATGCCACTGTCAAGTAATAGGGCTAAAAGCAGGACACCACTATCCAACCAAGTGGTTGGAAAAGAGGCCACAAACAACCTAAATATTTTCATCCCAGGAAACACAGAAAATTGCTACAGCAAAGGCTAAAATACCAGCAATTCTAGGGCATCCCTAACAAACCCTGTTCAAGGTACTAGGGTTGCTTGCAAACAAGGTGAGGCAGCACACAAAGGGAGGCATTGGAAAAAAGTTAAGGCAGCATCATCTAGACAGCAAGGGGGCATGAGCAAGAAGATCCAGCACACCAATTAGCAACCAGAAAAACCTTCTGCAGCTGGCTGAGAAGGACTCCTACAGGTCAGCGGCTGGCTGAAACAGTGAAGGTTGAAGGGGATAACCCAACGGCAGCTGGAGCAGACTACACACACACAAGGAAGGAGCTGAGAGAACTGATCTAGAAGAGCCGCTCTTTGGTCACATGGACCATCCCGAGAGAGAAGAAGGTCGCACATCATCTCGACTTGGTACTTAACCAAGAAACTGTCTGGTACCAGACCAGGATACCCCAGAACACATCTGGGGGCCCTAGATCACAACTAGGGTCTTATCCACCAAGGTACACAACCAAGGATCAATCCAAGCACCGAGCAAGGATTCCCTGGAGCACATGCAGGGGCCCTAGAACACATCTAGGGACTTATACCATGAAATTGCTTGGTCCTTGACCAAGAACCCCAACAATACACTAGGGGGGCAACTAGGGTCTTTTTCCATGGCTCTAACTGCTTGGTCCTGGACCAAGAACCCCAGGAGTGTATTGGGGACCCTAGATCACAGCTAGGGTTTTTTCCATCCTCCCGGAGAATAGCTCCTGCAGTTGCATTAATTTTAACATCTTTCTATTGTTTGACTTCTTGATCTGTGTAAGTAGTTTTTGATTCTAGTCTTTTAAGCGAAAAAATTCTTCGTTTTTATCTTCATGGTCAACCTTGAAATCTGGTAGACCTATAACTACCTTGCTCACATATGGTAAGGCCTTATAGTTGATGTGAGCTAGTCTTCTATGCCGAAGTTCACACGAACTCTGAGTGGAGTGAATCAAGCCTGTATCTGAGTGACCTTTTAATTTATACAGGCCACCTTCTTTTATTCCAATAACAATTGCATCTTCTATGGTTTTTCCTTTAGGCCACATAAGGACTTCACTATCTATGAATGAAACCTTGAAGCCTTTCTTATCTAAAGTTGAGATAGAAATCAAATTCTTCATCAAACCTGGTACATATAGTACATCCTCCATCTTCATTGGGGTCCCTAAATCAAGTTTGTAATTGGACTCTCCCACTCCTTTGATAGGGTACCGGTAATCATCTCCAAGTGTAACTTTCTGGGGAAAGTTATTTTCTGTAAGGCTAGAGAGAATGTATTTCTGACCTGTCATGTGCTTGGAATCACCACTATCTATGAGCCAAGTATCCTCACCAGGTGACATTGATCCTGAGAGGGCAGAGATTAAGACATAGTCTTCAATCTTTTCTTTTATCATCTTTGTGGGTGGCTCTTCATCTTCAACTATGTGGGCATTGTGCCTTTTGTTTCTCTTCTTGTATTCTTCTCTTTTAGCTGGACAATTCTTAGCAATGTGTCCCATCTTGCCACAATGGTAACATTGATAAGATGAGAAATTTTTTTCTTTTTTTTTACCTTTCTGAAACTTATGGAATTTCCTTGGAGGGTGAGATTCTTTATGGATGAATTTATTTGGGGGGTGAGACTCCTTATGTGGGTGGGTCTCCTTCCTGAAGTGAGACCTTCTCTTTCCTCCTTTAGTATAAGAAGCTAGAGCTTGATCTTCATCCGTTAATAGTACTGCTTCTCGGTTAGCTACTCTTCCTTCTTCTTGAACACATTCTTTCCAAAGACTGTCAAATTGTAGTTTTTCCTTTCTAGCAGAAATGGTTTGGATGAATGCATCCCAAGGTCTTGTGAGACCATTAAGAGATGTCATTATGAGTTCGTCTTCATCTAGGGTATCTCCAATTTCTTCTAGTTGTTCCTTGAATTGAGAGATCCTAGAGAAATAGTCATGAACTGTTTCTCCTTTCTGCATCTTTGTATTCTTGAGTTGAGTTCTCAAGTTCATCTTCTAGTTAATGTTTCTTCCTTCATACAATCTGATTAGGGCATCAAACATTTCTTTTGGGGTATTCTTAGATGCCACGTGAGGGATCAAGTGATCTTTGATAGAGTTTTCAATGACGCTTTTGGCCCTAACCATGTCCTTCTGGTACTTTGCTTTAGTTGTAGCATCTGTGGGTTCTAGTACATTTTCTTTGATGAATCTTGCAAGGTCATTCTCTTCAAGAATGAGTGCAATCCTATACTTCCAGGCACGGAAGTTATCCTCACCTTCTAACTTGTCAACAAGCTTGGTACTTGCAAACATCTTGACCTAGAGCTAGGAAAATGACCAAAAATAGAAAATGCTCAAAAATTAAATCTGAACTTACCAGGAGGTGCACTTGGATGAGGCGAGTAGTCTGGTGCAATCGGTTTTCTGAAAGTCCAAATTTTCCCCCTTGAAACTGGGCCTTCGCAAATCTAGACTGGTATTTCTGGTACTGGTTCTGGTTTCCTGGTTTCCTGGTTTTTTGGTACCAGTGAAAACTAGGGTTTCACTTTTTGGGAGTTTTGTCCACTGAAAAGGTGTGCTCAAGCTGCCAATGAGTTCGCTAGGCTAGGGTGCACTTCCCTAGGTGGTTTTTAGGCTCAAATTCGTGTCCAACAAAAAGCGCTAATATTCTTGTACAGCAAAAGTGACGTTTTTGCTTATCCAGTGAAAGGTGCTCTCTTCAGCTTAGCTCTAATACCATGTTAATTTTAGAGCAGCTATTAAGTTTATTTTCAATTTACTAGATAACAATATCTAGGTAGGATCACTGAGAGAAACACAATCACAAGATACACAACAGTTATCCTGGGAAACCCTCGTGGGGGAGAAAACCCAACAAAAACTTCCTTAATATAAATTGCCAATACAATGCCAAGATAAAAGACCAAACACTAGAGAATAACCAAGACTGAGCAATGTGCCTCTCTCTTCCTTCTTCTCCCAACAACAATTATCTCCAAATGTGCGCACTTGTTGAGTGACTTGAGTGAGTGAGTGAAGGAGGCGCTAGCCTCTCTTATTTATATTGGTTGGCAGGCGCTGGGGAGGTGTCTCTTCATCAAGCAGGGCCGACTTCTTCTCTTAGTGGCTAAAACCACTTTAATTAGGCATGGGAGCCGACTTCTTAATTAGCAGCATATAATTAGGGTTTGACCAATCCACAAAAGGGGATTTAGTCATTTACAAAGCCCGACATGATCAATCCACAAAAGGGGATTGATCTAATTAATAATAACTCAATAATAAGTAGAATACTCTTTGTAGTTACAATATTTCAACAATTTATACTAGCTGAGGAGCGCTAGGATGGTGTCTCTTCATCAAGCAGGGCCGACTTCTTCACTTAGTGGCTAAAGCCACTTTAATTAGCCCTAGGGGCCGACTTCTCAATTAGCATCATATAATTAGGGTTTGACCAATCCAAAAAAGGGGATTTGATCATACAAGAGTCCCGACATGATCAATCCACAAAAGGGGATTGATCTATAAGATAATAACTCAATAATAAGTAGAATATTCTTTGCAGTTACAATATTTCAACAGCACTCCCCCTTTGGCACACATGTTGAAGCAACTTACAAAAAAAGCTAATTCGTTGCACCTCACATTAGCCTTGTTCACACCTGCTAACTTATCCATGTTTCATCCTTATCCTTTGGCACAAATTTTGAGGAAGTTGTTGAGCATTGAGTTGACTAGGAATGTGCCCTAGGGTTTTGATCCTCCACCTCACCCATCCACCTCATCCACTCACCAATTCATCATGCACACATCCCTAGGCCATTGGGTGGTGCACTCCACTATGAGAACCTACTTAGTCCTTCCATAACCTACAAACAAAAAAGAGCTTTCTTACCTACTCAAAAGCCTCATATGACAAAAATTCAGCTCATGCTTCACGTGCAAATGAATGCTACTTTCCCTCGATGAATAACAACTTGAGGTATCTAAAACAGAGGACTAGTAACCATTTGTGAAGACTTTACTATAATGGAACAGAAGATGACCGCACTTGATCCCCTCAGAAAAAATGATTAAGACTCCATGGAAAACTCATGCTTAAATTGCCAAACTATGTAGAGTCTCAAAGTAACTTGAGAAACATCATAATATTTTAGAAGGGATCTCTAAAAAACCGAAAGAAGATTGCACATGTGATTCTCCTGACAAGTTTTGTGATAGAGAAAAATATTATGTTGATCTTCCTTACGTTGAAGATTTTACAGATGTCCCTCAAAAGTCTGTCACAATCCCGATGTGACCTTTTGATTAGAAGATTTTCAGAAGAGGTGCAAAGAAGAAATCGATCAACTTCTCCAGGAAGGACTAATTGAAGAATCAAGAAGTCCTTGGGCATGTCCAACCTTTTATGTTAATGAGCACTTAGACGAGTAAACATGAAAGCTGAGACTTTTTATCTATTACACCAAGTTGAATGCCTCAATCAGGATTTAGACCTATGAGGTATCCATTACCCAACAAAGAAACATTGTTGGCAAAGTGTTATGAACACAAATATACATATAAATAGATAATGATTAAATAATAATAATTAAATACTCAAATAACTTAATATGTTATAAAGAGACACCTTCTAGATGAAAGGTCAAGTTGTCTCATCTGAAAGGGCACCCCTGCGTGAGTATATGTCATCGGCACTCAAAGGTTCATATTGTCTTGTATCATCAACTACAACTACAACAGAAGAGAGAATGATAAAACGACAATACAAGCCAAAGAAAAGACGTCCAGTCCTTCCATCACTATGCTTTGAGGACAAAGCATTTCAAAAGGGGAAGGCAATGTTATGAACACAAATATACATATAAATAGATATAAATAGATAATGATTAAATAATAATAATCAAATACTCAAATAACTTAATATGTTATGAAGAGACACCTTCTTGATGAAAGGTCATGTCTCTTATGAAAGGGAACCCTTGAGTGGGTATATATATAGCCCTAATTTCTCAATTGTAATCATCTCATAATATCTCATATAACTTATATTCATACATTATTTTAATATATTATTTATCCTTATGGATTTTTGTATTCTATCCTACTTAAATTGGATATTCTTATAGTTGTCAAACAAGTTTGTTTGCCACATTGGTATCAAAGCTTCATTTTTCTGATCTCGACCTTTGGTCAATCTCTTTATCAGATCTTGTCTGAAACGGCTTTTGGCCAACCCCCAACTCTCAGAGTTTCTCTAATCTCCAAAAGTCTTTGACCGAAAAAGAAAAAAAATTCCGACCCTTGGCCATTTTAAATTCTGAAATCGTTATTGAAGAAATAAATTGTTTGTTGCACATTGATGAAGATTATGAAAATAAAAATAAAAAAATTTATCGAGTTTACCAGTTATTGAAGAAATAATACTCTGCTACAAGATCGTATGGAAGAAATAAAGAAGTCGTCAGCACAGAAAGTGAAGGAAAAAGTCACGTTATTTGTTGTCCAAAAAAAATTGAGGTAGCAAGAAAACAGAGAAATAATACAACTAAATAACTATTGTCGAACCAGTGCTTTTAGAAACTATGTTGGTATCATCCATATGAATTAGCAGTTGTACAGTCACTTGTTGTTTTAGCAATACGAACACATCCGTAGAGCCACCAAGTGTTCAACCGTACAACCTGAAAATCGTGTTTGTACAACAGTCTGTCAACTGTCGTACTAACCGCCAAATTTTCAGATACGTATTGTCTGCATTTGAGTATGCAAAATTAATCCGTACATAAATTAATTTTGTTGTCAGTACTTTCGTCCATGCAAATTTAATTCCACCCGTTCATACAGTATTTCGATCCATCATCTATCCAGACACACCTGCTATAGTACCATTCAATACATGTCGCATCCATTATGTACCATCACTACCAATTGTAGAAAATCAGTAACAAAAGCACACCAACTCCATAGGACTTTTGTCAAAGACTTAGTAAATGCAGATTTGTCTTAAATGAACTTTGAATGTAATAGCCACATACAGCTATATCATAAGCAGAAACACACATTACTAAGCAAGTATTGCAACGGAAAATAACAATGAACAACAATCACAAAACACATGTGCACACCCATAATTTTGGCAACCAACCAAGGAAAACCACAGATTGGGGAAACCCACCAAAAGAGATATTTATTAGCGATTCAGGAAGTCCAAAAGTTACAGCAGTAATGCATTTCGCAGCAAGAGAAACACTTACAGACACCCAAATTGTCACACGGAATTCTGCCAAGAAAACCGTGCCCAAAAGTTTGTACTGATGTATGGCTCCAAATCAGCACCTCGAAATGTGTGTCAATCAGCGACTATAAGGTCTGCTCTATACAATCGTCCTTCAGCAGCAAACACCCACAAGCTACCTTGAAAACCATGCCTCAAATGCCTTGATTTTCGTGCCCACTTCTCTATTGTACAGACTGTATGGATCTGTACGGTACGACCTCCCTCTTAGCAATAGACTTCAGCAACTCTAACCAGAAATTTCACCTTGGGATTTGTGCCCAATCTCTCTTGAAAATCATGCCAAATCTACTGCATTCACTTTCTTCCAAGCTCTCTCTCAAATCTCTCTTTTCTTGTCTTGCATACTACCCTAGGCTTTCTCTTATAACTGAAAATGACTTTTCACCTTCCCCATCCCTAAATCCAATGGCCAAGATCTAATCTTGCATTTACAAGATCAAGGGACATGATTCATTCCCTCCAAAATAAATCACTTAAATTTACTAAAGTATTTTCCACGTTTTGACATAAGTGCACTTTATGACATTAAGTCACTTTAATAAAATATTAGAAGGTCACTTTTACAAAAAGTCATTTAAATAAAAGAGTCACTTTATTACAACTTTATAAAATGCCTATTACAAAGTCAAGTGCATAGTAGTGCAAATTGCAAGGTTACTTCCGCATACAAGACAAAACATGTGGAGTCCCTCACGAGCTATAAAAGCTAACACTCCCTCTTAGTGAGGGATGTCCTCACTGCCATCACCATCACTTGGTCCTGTCCTCAATTCCTTCACACTGTTCGCAGTAGGAGCTCCCTCTAAACCTGGAGCCAACCTCAACAACTACACAGAACTCAAACTTGAAGATGTTGGAGTTACTTCACACACACCTAGGATTTCTTTTTCCTAAGGTTTTTCCTATGTTTATTAGTCTTTATCTAGTCTCCTAAAGTTTAGGGAGAATATTCCTCTAGAATATTCTCTTCAATTTTCACTTCAGTTTGACTAGTTGAGTGGAGTCTAGATGTTGCATTGGTTTTGTCACCATGCAACATTGGGATCATCACGAGCTAATGTGCATTGTCCTTGGTATCATCACCAGATTAGCGCATTACCCATGATTCCCTGATCTCCTCTTGATTTCACTATGTTTCAGTTAGTTAACTGAAGACTGGTAGACTAGTTAACTCAGCTAGGTGGCAGTTCACTCCCTTAACTGCCAGAGAGACTAGACTAGGTGGCAGTTCACTCCCGTAACTGCTGGTGTGTGTCCAGATCACTCTAGAACACCATTATGGCGCATTAGCTTCACCTCTAGTTCGCATTGGTTCAGTTATACAGACTCCAGAGTATATCATGTGTAAATTATTCATTATTCAACACGGTTAATGAGAATTCTTCCATTCTTTCTCTCTTGCTTCTTTCCCAATTTCTCTCTGCAAATGTGTGGGGTATTTTCTAGCTAGATCTATTCTGTGTAGGTTCAACACATTTACATGGTATCAGAGCCAACGGACTGCTAAGCAAAAGCTACACCAAATTATTTTTGCAGGTACCAAAGATTGAAGACAACGGAAAAATGGAATTCCCAAAAGAATTCATTCTTACACCTTACAACATTTTTGCATGGAAGGAGAAGATGGTCATGCATCTTCGAAGCAAAGGATTGTACAGGTTAACTATGAATACAAAGACAGAACCGACATCAGCCATAGAAATATCCAAGTATCTAAATCGAATGGATGAAACATTCGGAACAATTTGCAATCTCATCTCTCTCGATCTCATTTTTCACATATCTTCCTGTAAAACTCCCAATGAAGCCTGGACCACCTTGGAAGGGCTCTTTGGAAAACAGGATGAGATGAGGGGACACATGCTCGAGGTGGAATTGCTCACATTGGATCCAAAAAGCTTCGACAATCTCCAAGATTTCTTTACAAAATACAAGGATTTACTGTCGCAACTCAAAGCTTGTGGGGTTGATAAATCTAAGGAGGAGAAACAAATGGTTCTCACCATTCTCTCCAAACTTGGTCCTGAATTCTTTGTGTTCGTATCCACCTTCCATTCAGTCAAATTCGCTTCTGGAGCCACCTGGAAGATGCCTTCTCTTGAGGAATTTATCGAATCCTTGACACAAGAGCAAACCAAGCTCATCAACATGGGAAAAATCAAACGCCCAAAGACACATGCACTTATTGTGCAAGATGGAAACCATCAATATCAGAAATCTAAAGATAAAGACAAAAGGAAAGCTCATGCAAATCCGAAGAAGGAAGGGTACTCAAAACCCTTCACCGATGTCTCCCGATCCAAAGGTGGAAAGGCAAGAAAAGGCGAGAAATGCACATACTGCCATAAGGGATTCCATCCAAAATACAAATGCATGTAGAAACAAATAGATCTAATGACTCAAATACTTCAGCAAAATAACCTTGGAGATCGCATCCCCGAGGATGCCCAGAAGAAGAAGCCAGAAGATTAGAATCCCAGGAAAGGACACTCTAGCCATGCCTTGATTGCCATCAACTTCTCTCTCGATGCTTGGATCGTAGATTCAGGAGCATCACATCACATGGCTGCCACAATAACAGTCTATTCTTCATTGGTTGCATGCAAAGGTCCTCCTATTCTGATGGGGGACAACTCTCCAGTTGAGGTCACCGGCAAAGGAAGGATTGAACTCACCAACGGAAGCTTCGAGAATGTGTTGCACGTTCCCAAACTTTTTGTCAATCTTCTCTCCGTGTATCAGATGACGAGTTCTGGAACCGGAAAGAAAGTCATATTCACACCTAATGCAGTAGACATCTATGACATCTAAACCAATTCCAGGGTTTCTACCGATGAGGTAAATCATCAATATAGATTGTATACATTTTCTAAATTTATTGAACCAAATTTTGCTTTACTGCTTACCCATGCTTATGAAAGTAGTAAGATATGGCGCTAAAGGTTCGGGCATTTGAATTCCAGATATATGCAACAGCTTAGCAAGCAAAGATTGGTTGATGGTCTACCAGACATCCATTTCTCCAAAGGAATTTGTGAGGGATGTGTTCTTGGAAAACACCATCAAGAGAAATTCAACAAAGGAAAGACTCAGAGAGTTTCCTCTCCTTTAGATCTGATCCATAGGGACCTCATGGGCCCTTTTCTGCATCCATCAATCAGCAAAGCGAGGTATGTTCTCATTTTTGTTGACGATTTCTCACGTTTCACATGGATTTACTTTCTCACGCAAAAATCAGAGGTTCTTCAACACCTTAGAGATTTCAAAGCCCTGGTTGAGATACAGTCGGGAAAGAAAATCAAAGTCCTTCGAACTGATAACGGAGGAGAGTATGTCAATCATGAGATCCAGAATCTTTGTCATGAGGCAGGGATTCAGTTGCAGCACACAGTTCCCTATACTTCGCAGCAAAACGGAGTTGTTGAGCGGAAAAACAGTTCTCTAAAAGAGATGGCATCTTGCATGCTACATGCAAAGTCACTACCACAGAGACTATGGGTTGAAGCACTTAATTATGCAACCTACATCCAAAACAGATTTCCCCATAGATCTGCCCTCAAACCAAAGTGACCCACTTTCGTATTTTTGGTTCACGTGCATGGGCCCGAATTCCCTCTGAAAAGAGGAAGGCATTTAATCCACAAAGCACAGAGTGTATCTTTGTTGTATACCCCGACGGTGTGAAGGGATATAGACTTATAGATCTTTCCTCGGACCGGCTCATCATTGAGCGAATTGTCCATTTCGAGGAAAGTGTCTCGAATGTACCTCAGCAACCGCATGCAGACAACTTCATTCTTCCACCTGTCTGAGATGATGAGCACGCACATGTCGACTCTTCTTCAGACGAGAGTTTTGATTCAGAGGATTCAAATGATCAAGTGATTGATGCATAATCAGTGCATCCAGATGCAGATGCAGAGCCAGAGCAGAGGCCCAAGTGGGCCCAAACTACTCTTCAGGATGCAGGGGATCTTGTTGGTGATCCAGCCGATACTAGGAGGACTCGATCTGATTTCGAGGAGCCTCCTATTGCACTCACTGCCACTAAACCATTTCCCTCTAGGCATCTTTTCATGGTTCAGTCTTCAGATCCACAGTCTTATGGCGAGGATGTTGGAAATCCCTTTTGGGAATCCGTCATGCAAGACGAGTACAACTCCCTCCTCGAGAACCAGACTTGGGATTTGGTTCCCCTTCCTTCTAGAAAAAAACTTGTCATGTGCAGATGGGTCTACAGGACCAAGAGCACAGCGGATGGACAGATTAGCAGATACAAAGCCAGGCTTATTACTAAAGGCCTTCAGCAGGTGCATGGCATTGACTATAATAAGACCTTCCCTCCAGTAGTGAAGATGGATTCCATACGTTTGGCACTTGCCATTGCGGCAGCCAAGGGATGGGAAGTCCATCAGATGGACATGAAGAATGCATTTCTTCACGGCGATCTCTCTAAGGAGATCTATATGGAGCAGCCCCAGGAATTTATGCAGGATTCATCTTTGGTCTGTCGACTGAAGAAATCTCTTTATGGCCTCAAGCAGGCTCCGAGGGCATGGTATGCCAAGATGGACTCCTACCTGCTGTCACTGAACTTTGTACGTTGTAAATCAGACCCAAATGTTTACATGCTCAGGACGATCGATTCACTTCTACTCTTAGTTCTGTATGTTGATGATTTGTTGATCACCGGTTGCTCGACTTCAACGATTGCTGCAGTCAAGAGGATTCTACATGACAGGTTCTTGATGGCGGACATGGGTCCGCTACACTTCTTCCTTGGACTCGAGATCAGTCAGGATGCATCAGGCTTCAAACTGTCTCAGGCCAAGTATGCACGAGATTTCCTTGAGAGATTTCACATGACAGACTACAAGTCTGCTCCGGCTCCTTTCCTATCAGGAGTCAAACTTGAGGATGGAGAGGACACTCCATTAGTTGACAGCACACTGTACAGACAGCTAGTGGGGAGCTTGTTGTATCTCACACACTCCAGACCAGACCTCTCCTATGCAGTTGGCACAGTTTCCAGGTTCATGCAGGAGCCGCATGAGTTACATTGGAAGACTGCAAAGCGTATCCTTCGATACGTACAGGGAACCATCACCTTTGGGATTCATTATGCAGCTGACTCTACATTAGATCTCATTGGGTTCACTGATTCTGACTAGGCTGGCGATAGCACTGATTGCAAGTCCACATCTGGTTACTCACTCAGCCTTGGTTCTGGGCCTATCTGTTGGTCGAGCAAGAAGCAGGTTGCTATTGCTCTTTCTTCAACCGAGGTAGAGTAGAGAGGGGTAGTTAACATAACCATTCAGGTTATGTGGCTACAACATTTTCTCACTGAGTTGGGCATTCAGTTTCGTCGGCCGATCATCATCTAGTGTGACAACCAGAGCACTCTGAAGTTCTGCAAAGATCCAGTTCAAAGGCAGCGGACGAAGCACATCGAGATCCACATGCACTACATCCAGGACTTAGTACACGAGGGGATCATCGACCTACAGTTATGTCCTTCAACAGAATAGACAGCAGACATCTTCACTAAGACCTTCACGGAGCAGAAGTTCCATTCTCTTCGAAGTCGTCTTGGAGTGAAGGACACAGTTTCATAGCAACTGTCAGTTCCTCTTTTTACATACAATGTACCTTGAGGGGGGGTTTCCCATGAGGTTTTCCCTCTTTCCTCACTTTATTTCAGCGTATCTTTTGTATTTGGATACCTAACATGGCCTCGTTGTCGAGACCCATTCTTTGTTTTCACCATAGTGATGTTCAAGGGGGGTGTTGGAGTTACTTCACAAACACCTAGGATTTCTTTTTCCTAAGGTTTTTTCTATGTTTATTAGTATTTATCCAGTCTCCTAAAGTTTAGGGAGAATATTCCTCTAGGAGAATATTCTCTTCAATTTTCACTTTAGTTTGATTAGTTGAATGGAGTCTAGATGTTGCATTGGTTTTGTCACCGTGCAACATTGGGATCATCACCAACTAATGCGCATTGTCCTTGATATTATCACCAGACTAGCGCATTACCCATGATTCCATGATCTCCTCCTGACTTTACTCTGTTTCAGTCAGTTAACTGAAAACTGGTAGACTAGTTAACTCAGTTAGGTGGCAGTTCACTCCCATAACTGCTCGAGAGACTAGACTAGGTAGCAGTTCACTCCTGTAACTGTTGGTGTGTGTCCAGATTACTCTAGACCACCACTTTGGCTCATTAGCTTCACCTCCAGTACGCATTAGTTGAGTTATACAAAGTATATCATGTGTAAATTATTCATTATTCAACACAGTTAATGAGAATTCTTCCATTATTTCTCTCGTGCTTCTTCTTTCTCAATTTCTCTCTGCAAATGTGTGGTATTTTCTAGCTAGATCTATTTTGTGCAGGTTCAACACATTTACAGAAGACCTCCTCCTGGTAACCACTCTAAACCCTGAGCTCCTAGGAGAATCCACTCCACACTGAGCTTTTGTTTGCTCACACTAGTTGAGCCTCTTGTCGGTGCTCAGAAGAGAAGAGACTCACTCTCTTCCCTAGAATATCGAGATTGAATCCTTGGGCCCACTGTAGTCTCAGGAGCCTCTTGCTCCTCATCTGACTCATCTCCAACTGTAGGTTGTCCTCGCACAACATACAACCTACCGACCCGATCACCAATCAACTATGGCTCGATCGGATCCGCTCCCTCTCTGTAGATAAAGACATGTCCACTCTTGAACAATGTCGCATATCCCACATCTACCAAGGTTGACACCGAGAACAAGTTAACCCTCAGCCCTGGAACAAACAGAATGTAACAAACATAAATATATATAATATGTAAATATAAATAACTAATAAATAATAATTAATTATGAAGAGACATGACATATGAAAGGTCATGTCTCTTATGAAAGGGCACCCTTGTGTGGGTGTATATGCAAGCCCTCATCCTCATTGTAGCTCATCTCATTATATCTCATTCATATCATATTCTTATACATTATTATTAAATATATTTACTATCCTTAAATGGATTATTGCGTATTGTCCTATTTATATTGGATATTTACATAGTGAACCAGGTTGGTTCACCACAGCGGTATCAGAGCTTCGTTTCTGATTCCGACCTTTGGCCTATAGACTCTTGGTCAAAAATTTTGTTGCGCTTAGCAACGTCGCTGCAGGCTTTTGGCCACTCAATTTTCAAAGTTCTTGGAACTCCGATTCTTTGACCATGCCATGCCGTTTTGCCATTTAATAAAATAAAAATCAGAAATTTTGGTGAAGAACTAGATCATTCCGTTGTAATTTTGGAAAAACAATATATATATATATATATATATATATATATATATATATATATATATATCAGTCTGTTGCCAACAATTTATGAAGCCATAGAAAATGGCAGTGAACGAAAAATAAAAATAAAAATACCATTGGAGAAAAAAAATTATTCCACTGCAAATAAAAAAAATCTGAAAATTTATTTTGCTGCAAATTCTGAAAATTCTTAAGAAGAATTAAAAAAAAAAAAAAGTTGCCGATTTTAATTCCGTACAACAACAATTAAGAAAATTGCAGTCCGTACGACCTCTGATTTATCCGCCATTGTACCACTCGTACAGTTGCCAAAAAATTCACCTAGAAAAACGCACAGCAGTCAATTCTTGTCAATCGTATAGCCACAAATTATGTTCGTCATACATCCGTAGCCACCGTGCTATCCATAACTGTCGCAGTATCGTTGTACCGCTTGCTTATAGCTTGTCCATACACCAAAATCCACGCTTGTCCGTACAAATCACCCAGCTTTACCAACCAATCAAAAATCCATACCATACCATACTATCGTGTGCAAAAGCCATACCGTCTGTGCTGCTATCCTCTGTCCAGCAAAATTAATTGAAGAGATTGGGTTTGAGAGAAAATTCGTGACCCTTCTTTAATAAAGGATTAACTATCACCTTGGTGTTAAGATTAATAAGTTAAAAGTAAGTTGATAAAGTTATTTTATAAAAAGAAAAATAATAACCCTAAAGTTCCACTTTTAAGTTATAAAAGGTATCCAAGGAAGACGTACAAAAGCATTTAAAAATATATATGCTTTTATTCAAGTCTAAAGGAAGAAAAAAGTTATAAGCGATTACTTGTTTAATTAAAGGAAAACTACATATATATTTATATAAATATAAATTATTAAAAGTAATATATATATATATATATATTTAAGGAGTTATAAAATGAAATTATTTATCATAAAAATAAATATAAGACCATATTCAAGATTATAAAAAGTAAAATTCTGAAAAATGGAAAGATAAAGATTTTTTTTATGAAGGTTGTCCAATCGTATGTTACGGTTTTTCTACATTAAAGGGGTGTACTCAAGGAAGAGAGGTTAACATCATTATCAACTTGGACTATAATGAAAATTACATTAATATTGATTTGGCAAATCAATTATCAATTCTAGAGCCGAATATAATTGAAAAGAAAGATAGTTTTTAAATTAAGGAGTTACAAGTAAAAATTGATGAATGTGAATATATATCTCAATTCTATGTTACAACTATGTATAAAGAAGAAATCGACATCATTATTGGGCTACACTAGTTTAGAAATCTAGGTACCTTCATCTTTAACATGAAGAAAAAGTTTGTGACATTTCCCCATAAGGAGAAGATGATAACATTACAAGACACTACATTGGAGCCGGATTTAGTACCACTAGAAGACTTGAACAATATCTCAGAAATAATACTTCAAGAAAATAAAAAAGCAATGCAAAGGATGCAAAAAGAATTTGACAAAGTTATCACGGAAAAAAAGGAAGAAATTTCCCGCTTAAAAGACCACAGTCAAAAACTAATTACACAGATCAAGAAGTCAAGGGATAGAAAACAGTGTGTTCATAAATTGGAACAAGAAAATCAAGACCTCGCAAAGAAATTATCGGAAAAAGATGAAGAAACCTCGCATTTAAAGAACCTTAATCATAGATTATTGGAACAAATCAGAATGTTGAAAGAGGAAAAATCTAAAAAGGAAGACAAGATCAAAGTTGACAAATCAGATAAGGAAGAAAACTCACGCCTAAGGATTCATAATCAAAGTTTACTCACAAAGATTGAGAAGATAAAGAATGATAAGAAGTCGTTGGAAGATAGGTTAGAACAACTTAGCAAGGAGAAAGTATCAAAGTCTTCAAGTGAAAGAATCCAAGTTAAGGAGAAAGGAACAAATACAAATTCAGTTATTATCATAACTCAGGAAGATGACAAGCTAGCTAAAGAAAGAACATTCCTGGATGTTGGAGTACAAATGATTGAAATTGCAAGTGTAAATCTAGCAATCAAGGAAGCAACATCAACATATAAAGAAGAAAATCATACTCTAACATTAAACCAAGAAAACTCTACAAACAGGATAAGGGAAAATAATGTTATAAGAACTCCTTATCGACATCCAAATCATACGAGCAAATATCTTAACCAATCAGAATATCAATGTCATTTAGGACGAGAACGACTAACTTATCGTTCGAAAAATATTGATACCAGTGCAATTAAGTCACATGATAACAGTTCATTGTGGAAGAGCAATGTTCCGCAAAAGATTGATTTAGGATGGTCTAACTCTTTCACAATTCAACAGTTCTGCTCAACTCTTCGTCACTCATATCGTCTGGTATCATCAATCTTAACAACACCAAAAACAGAGACTCATGCGAAGACATTGGAAGCCAGAACAAAGAAGTAATCCTCTCCATAAACATGCTTTGAAGACAAAGCATTTCTAAGGGGAAGGCAATGTAACAAACATAAATATATATAATATGTAAATATAAATAACTAATAAGTAATAATTAATTATGAAGAGACATGACATATGAAAGGTGATGTCTCTTATGAAAGGGCACCCTTGCGTGGGTATATATACAAGCCCTCATCCTCATTGTAGCTCATTTCATTATATCTCATTCATATCATATTCTTATACATTATTATTAAATATATTTACTATCCTTAAATGGATTATTGCGTATTGTCCTATTTATATTGGATATTTACATAGTGAACTAGGTTGGTTCACCACACAGAACTCCATCAACCACTAGGAGTTCTCCAAACTCAAGATGGAATCTGACCCTTCCAACTCCATGTATTGCTCGTGCCATTCCCCCTTCACTTTCAACTAGCCAGTCTAGACCTGTCTATGTGACACTGAGGAATATATGCCATATTCCTTTCATATGACATGAGGCTCAACTGTCAATGATCCATCTACTGTCACTCACAAATCCAGTACACCTGACACTTGACACGAGAGTAAACAATGAGAATTCCCTATCAAACTTGTCCCCAAATTCCTCTATTGTTGTTGTCGCCACTGCAACTGGCCCTTCCTTCTCCTTCTTCTTCTTCCTCTCCGAACACTGAGTTGCAACGTGGCCATACTGGTTGCAGATGAAGCATCTGATTTTTCTCAAGTCTTTCCCGGAACTCCCCTGCTTCTTACTTTTGCTCTTTGTCGCAAGAGCAACAGTCTCTTCATCAGCTCCATCTCCCTTTTGTCCACTGCTCTGAGATCCTTCCCAGATCTCCTCTTGAGTGAAATCATCCCCATAGTCTGCTCCAATCTAGAATATGTACTCGACCCACCACACACTTCATGAAGACTTCCCATTCCTTGGTGAAGCCTTTCAAGGCTATCCTCGCCAACTCTGAATCTGAAATGACCTCCCCAACTGTAGCCAACTCATCTTTCACCTGTGCTACCCGAGTAAGATATGATGCCACACTCTCACCCTTAGCCATCTTAGTATCATGCATCTTGTCTTTTAAGGCCATCTTCTAGTTTTCATTCTTCGCCTCATACAAGTTTTTCAGTGTCTCCCACATCTCATAAGTTGTCTTCTTCTCAGCTAAGTGTGGGATAAGTGAATCCTTCACTCCATCCAGAATAAGCCTCTGAGCTTTGGCTTCCTTTCCCTCATGAACATCCAAAGCAATAGGGTATGTTGTGGGAACAACTACTACAGAGCTGACAAAGCTCCAAAGTTTGTTCTCCCTGAGAATAGATGACATTCTGACTTTCCATTGCAAATAGTTGGAAATCCCTTCCAACCGGTCCTCAGATCTGATGCAAGCAGCCATCTATAACTCACTAATTAATTTTCTGTTGTTGCAAAATATTGCTACAACCATCTATAACAGCAGCAAATTCATTCTAAAAGCAAGACAAAAAGATGATTATACATTGCCATTATTGTTTCTGACAACTATTATCATTTTATCAATTTTAGGCTATTATTTCTTGTCATTTTTTAATCATTATTGAGGCATAATTGTGTAGTTGTTGCTAAATATACATTGTCATAAATATTTGTATTGCTTCAGTTTTATATCAACTTGTTCATTTTCCAAAAGTCTATGGTTTTATGAAGCACTGACATCATATGGTACTTGCAAATAGCATCTCTTTTCTTGTTGTCTTGTTCTGGGCAGGTACACTTAAATATTATTTTGCTTCATCTCATTAAAACCTTGGAACTTTTCGTCAGAGTGACCTATGAGAGGGGTGGGACTTTCTTACTACTTCTACCTTAGCCTTCGCAAACCCCCAGGTCACTTGGGACGTCTCCCCTGGGGTACTACTAAATAGAAAGAGGTGTCTTATTAAGGTGACGATGATAGGACATCCTCCTTGTTACGCCAATTTAGTATCCACTTGCCTTTGGCTTTGGGCAAGTACAAATTGTGCGATAACACAACCATCTTCCATTTCTGTCGTGCCACTACCGCTCCATCCATACTGCAATCTGTACAAATCTACGAACATTGTCGTACTACCCAAAATTGTTGTCGTACTCTAGCTATACAGTCTACGATTTAAAAAATTAATGCTCGCGTTATCCGTACCGTCGTAGTCGTACATTATCAATTATTCGTAGAGCAAATTACGAACGGTTGGCGTGAATAATAGGAAACCATATTAATCTGTATGGAAGTTCGACTTAGTATTATGAAAATGAGATAAAAGTTACAAGAATTATTTGATAAAAAGGGAATATTCCATTTGGTGTTGAAGTACTTTTATAAGTTATAAAAACGCAAATTTCAAAACATATTTCATTTCCTAAGGTTTCTATTCAAAGGTTATAGACGGCTATTTGAATTATTTCCTAAAGTCAATTTTAAAGGAAAGTACCTTTTATATTTTATACCAAGGAGAACAGGACAAAGTATCTCTAAGAACATCCAAAGTGGTGTTAAAAAGGAATATATATATATATATATATATATAAGTGAAGTTTTAAAAAGGAATTTTTATAAAAAGGGTTTTTTTAATAAAATAAAGAGATTAAAGAGTTATTAATTAAAGTCAAGGAGCTTTAAGTCTCATTAAAGGGTTGTATATAAGGATTATAAGTAAAAAGGTTTATATTAAGGAAGCAAAAGAACGATGAAGAAAATTATATAAAATAGAGATGTTTTGAAGTACAGAAAAGTACTTTGAAAGTACAAGTTGATTAAACTTTAAAAATAAATCTTAAGACCAATTCAAGGATATTAAAAAGACAATTGGAAAATCATGTTACAGGTTTTGTACATTAAAGAGGAGTATTCAAGAAAGAGAGGTTAACATCGTTATCAACTCGGACCATAATGAGAATTACATTAATATTGAATTGGCAAATCAATTACTAATTCCAGAGCCTAATATAATTGAAAAGGAAGATATTTTTCAAATTAAGGAGTTACAAGTGACAATTGATGAATGTCAATATATATCTCAATTCTTTGTTATAGCTATGTGTAAAAAAGAAATTGACATCATTATCGGGTTACCTTGGTTTAAAAATCTAGGTAACTTCAGGCTTCATCTTAAACATGGAGAAAACGTTTGTGATGTTTCCCTATATGATGACATTTCAAGACACTACTATGAGGTCAAAATCGATACCACCTTCATCAAAAGATTTTAAAGATATCTCGAAGGTAATCCTTTAAGAAAATCAAAAGTCAATATCAAGGATGCAAAAAGAATTTGACGAAGTTATTACAGATAAAAACGAAGAAATTTCTCGCTTAAAAGACCATCGTAAAAAACTACTTACGTAGATCAAGAAGTCAAAAGATAGAAAACAATGCGTTCAAAAGTTGGAACAAGAGAAACGAGATCTCGAGAAGAACCTATCAAAAAAAATGAAGAAAATTCTCATTTGAAGAACCTTAATCAAGGGCTACTAGAACAAATCAGAAAGTTGAAAAAAGAGAAACTTGAAAGTCCAAATATTAAAGATATCGACAAATCAGATAATGAAGAAAGTTCGCCTCAAAAAAATCATAATCAAAACCTACCGATGCAAATTAAGAAGCTTAAGAATGATAAGAGGTTGTTGGAAAACAAGTTAGAACAAATCCATAAGGAAGCATCAAAGTGCTCAAGAGTAAAAATCCAAGTTGTGGTAAAAGGAACAAATACAATCCAATCCACATCATAGCTAAAGAAGATGTCAATCCAATTGAAAAAAAAGACATACGAATGTTGGAGTACAAACGATGGGAATTCCAAGTGTACGTAGTACGTACTAATAGAAGTTCATCAATTAACCAAGCAAAAACAATGCGTGAAGAAAATCATATATCGAAATAAACCAAGAAAACACTACAAGCATAATAACGGAAATTAATGTTATAAGAACTCCTTATCGACATCCAAATCATAAAACAGATATCTTAAACGATCAGAGTATCAATGTCACTTAGGACATAAACAACTAAATTATCGTCCGAAAAATATTGATGCTGATGTAATTAAGTCTCATGATAACAGTTCATCAAGGAACAGCAACATTCCGCAAAGGATTGAATAAGGACAATCCGATCCTTTTATAGTTCGAAAATTTTGTTGAGCACTCAGAGGTTCATATTGTCTTGTATCATCAACTACGACAGAATAGAGAATGATGCGACGACATTACAAGCCAAAGAAAAGACATCCAGTCCTTCCATCACTATGCTTTGAGGACAAAGCATTTCAAAAGGGGAAGGCAATGTTATGAACAAAAATATACATATAAATAGATATAAATAGATAATGATTAAATAATAATAATTAAATACTCAAATAACTTAATATGTTATGAAGAGACACCTTCTTGATGAAAGGTCATGTCTCTTATGAAAGGGCACCCCTGCGTGGGTATATATATAGCCCTCCTTTCTCAATTGTAATCATCTCATAATATCTCATATAACTTACATTCATACATTATTTTAATATCCTTATGGATTTCTTTATTCTATCCTACTTAAATTGGATATTCTTATAGTTGCCAAACAAGTTTGTTTGCCACACAAAGATTAGGGGATGTGCAGTTTTCTCAAAGTTTGATCTAAAGAGTGGCTTCTGGCAGATCGACATCAAACCAGAAGACCATTTCAAAACTGCTTTTACAGTCCCACATGGACATTATCAATGGAAAGTCCTTCCCTTTGGAATTACGAATGCCCCATCTTGATTTTGCTTTGGTTTATATTGAGGATGTTCTGAAAACTTGCAAGAACAAATGAATATTTTGTCTCCATCCAAAATGGAGATTGCAAAAATAGTCATTGAATTCTTGGGATTCAGAATAACCAAAGGAATGATTGCCTTGCAAAATCACCTACTTCATTCTTTGGTTAATTTTCCTGATAAAATCACGGACAAAACGGAGCTCCAAAGGTTTCTTGGACTCGTCAACTATATCCATCCTTTTTATGAAGATCAAGAGGTGGATTCTTAGTGTTTGATGCAAAGACTAAACAAAAATCCAATCCCTTGGAATGATAAAATGACTGCAGCTGTGACAAATATCAAACAAAAGGTTAAAAGCCTTCCCAAGTTGGATTTTCCCACTAATAAGGGCACCTACATCATAGAAACAAATGCCTCTGATCATAGTTCCGGTGGTCTACTGATTGAACGAACAAAAGAGTTTAATGGTCATGATGTAGAAGAAATTTGTGCATGTGCATCTGGCACTTTTAAAGCAGCAGAAACCAATTACCCTTCTAGCCATAAGGAGATACTTGCAGTTAAAAGAACTATATCAGAGTTCAAGTATTACTTGATGCCTAGGGAATTTATTTGCAGAACGGACCTAAAGCACACACCTGATATGCTTAAAGGTGATGCTCCCATTGAACAAGGTAATAAGCAAACCCTCCACTGTAAAACTTGGTTTGATAGTTATGATTTCAAATTTGAATATAAAAAGGAATATTTTAATTGTTTGGTTGCCGTACTTAGCCAAGAAGCTATCCACAACATCCCTTACTCAGATGTCTGTGAAATTAAGCATGGTTCAAAAATGGGTCAAGAAGGGAAGTTCTTCTTCCAACTCCACAGAAGAGCAAGAACGAGAAGTTAACGAGTTGTGTGTCCAAAATCATAATCCTTCTACGTATTGTAGGAAATGTTCTAAGAAAGTATTAAGAGGCACTGGAGCAGAAAGTAAAGTATTAGACTTCTGGTCCAATACTAGATATGATCTCCAAGATAGGTTCACAGATATAGCCTATATCAGATCCTTCCAATTAAACTCACTTGGAAATAGGTTTCCTGGAACTTGGGTTGTTGAATTTATAGAACCTAAAATGAAATGGCATGACTGGCAAAGAATTATGAGTTTGGTTAAAGCTCATGGTGAGATCATGGTCCTTATAGAACCTGAGAACTTTGGAGCCCAGAGATGGTCTTCTTGGTTTTGTTTTTTTATGAATACTCATTGTCCTCGCCACAATCTACTTGAAAGATGGCAGTTCATTGCTACCCTGCAAGCTACTCTCTTAGAATGTATCAAACACCATCTGATCTTCAGTTTCAAGATACTGCATAAGCAATCTTGGATAGAATGGGAACCCCCAAAAAGAATCAAAAGCTACGATCCTAGTTTTGTACATATGCCTGGAGGTTTGAGACATACCACTTGGATCCCAGATGAGAGATTGATATGCCAAAAGATCAAATCATCTTACACCAGTCACTTTTTCCACCCAAACCATGCTACTCTGGATGATTCACCCTTCCAATGTGGTTTCTGTTTCCAGTATTTACCAGCAGCCTGAGTCCAACATTGGATAATATGAGATGATGATGTGTCTGATGAATGTGGACTAGGGATATGATGACAATGACTACCCATGGGATGATGAAGCCATTCACAATATCAAGAATCGAATGGAAGGATAGCAAAAGACATGTTGGGCCCCCACTCCACTCACAAAGCCATGTGTCAACCTTGTAGGGCCAATACCTCAGGAATCCACATGTTGGACCTGCCGGTTGGGTGCAAGATGCTTGTGTCAAAGCATCTGTTGCTTTACAGCTGTAATCCTTTATGCAGAAACTTCTAGTATCCAAGTTGGTTTGGATAGACTATTGGCGTGTATGTAGAGCAAAGAATCTTTTGTAATCAGTTGACAAGTGTCAACAATCAGGCTGGCCCGAATGCACTTGGAAATGCTATAAATAAAGAGCTTGAGCTCATTTGTAGTCACTCCACTCTTGCCAAGATTTCTTCTCTTTCTCTAAGAAGCATTTTCCTTGCTCCATCTCGTCGAAGAAAGAGTTTTGTAATAGTGCTAAGAATGCATAGTTCCTCTGGAGTTATCCTCAGATGCTCAATGATTGTGTGTTCTCAAAGTTTTAGCTCTATTTCACTGTGAAGTTTCTATTATTGAGAATCTATAATATATGAGTAAACTCTATTTTTGCATCTCTGTAATTAGGTGAACAAAAAGTCAAGGGAAACACACCTAGTCACCTCGTGACCAATCAATGCATATATGTATACTGTCACGAGGCTCATTGTAACAATGTTAGTTTTCAAGGTTACTCTAAAAGTGTTTACAACATGTTTGGGTATGCTCCAATAAATGTGGAGTGCATGGTGTATGGTTGACCCTTGGTGTTTCGTCATGGACTTGCACATTAGAGGTGGCTTACTCTTGAGTTGCTAGACCTTGTATGGATTCTTGTATGGCATTCTTCCTTGGACCATTGGAGAATTATGGAGCTTGGTGACTTCTTCATGTAGCCGACACATAGAAGGAGGTCGCTTGCTTGGAGGATGCCTTGCATTGGAAGAGGAGCATTGGGAATTTTGGAGGAGGGCGTTGAGCCCTAGATAGCATGGGGTTACTTGGTTGCTTGCACGGAGGCTTACACTTGGCTTGAGGACGCTTGGATTGAAGGAGTGAACATGTAGGTGTGGTGGTCCCTAAGAAGGCACGTGACCTTGGAGATGCATTGGACGAGCTTGGTGACTTCTTCATGTAGGCAACACATAGAAGGAGGTTGCTCGCTTGGTCCCTTGCATTGGAGGAGGAGCATTGGGCATTTTGAAGGAGGGTGTGGAGCCTAGACAATATCGGGTTACTTGGTTGTTTGCATGGAGGCTTACACTTCGCTTAAGGACGCTTGGATTGAGGGAGTGGACATGTAGGTGTGGTGGTCCCTAAGGAGGCACATGACCTTGGAGATGCATGGGAGCTTTGGAGCCTTGGACCTTGGGGAGTAGAGCTCATGCCTTGAGCCTTGCTTGTTGATTGTAATCACCTTGGAGCTTGACATGTATCACTTGAAATAGAGCACTTCACATGTGTGGACCTACCTATTTCTTGTAGGTTGCTTGTAATGGACTAGGTCCACTTGTCATTGTCGACCTCACTTACCTCTCATATAAATAGAGGAAGGAGAGAATCATTATCATCATCAATCATCAATCATGCACTTGTGCTTATTATTCTTTACACTTCGTTTATGTTATCACTTGTGTTTAGTGATGGAAGAGGTCTGCCATAAGGGAGGCTTCCTTGGTGACCTCAAGGGATCAAATAGCAATATTAGCCAAGCCTACCACCCCCTATCTTGGTCACCCGCTAGTTAGGTCTAAGTCTAGGTGGGGCTAAAGAATAACGAGATAATTGTTGTACTTGTACAAGACAATAAACAACTTGCAGCATATATAGACAATTATCAAATTATAGAATGCAAAAGTAGCCTTTAGACACTAAACAAGTGTTACAACAGTAAACCAGTCTTATAACAGCAATAATTATTTTGCAACAGCAGCAAGATAAAGTACTCAGAAATGTAGCAATTTAGCATGAAAAGTAAGCATTCATCAAGCATAAAATTATCCAATTGCTAGAAGTAATTTCTGAACAAGTTAAGCCACTTTTAGACGAGTGTATGCACCAATTTAATGTAGTTTTCAGTGGCTGTAGCAAACTTTTATAACAACGGAGAGAAATAGTTGAAGTTTGCTAGGGTTAGGGTCAGCAATGTTAGTTAAATGTTTGAGAAATTGAGAAAAATAATTTTAATAGCTACTTCAACCACAAAAACACCTCTAAAATAGTGTCGTAACCTGTCGTTGTCCTCTAGGGTGTATGGAATCTCAAATGCATTAGCTTGAAGATTGATCTAGATGAAACAAGAGAGACAAAGTTCAAACGCTAAGGTGCAAACACACTTGGGTCTTCGGTTTTAGACTCGTTGTATTCAGTTTTCTGATAGGATTTCAAATCCGCAATCAAAATCGACATGCGAGCCCCAGTGCTCCACCTGCTAAAAATAGAAATCAGTGACAAATCATCCCAGAAAAAGTCCAAAAGACTCAGAATGTCTCAAGGATCCATAATGTGTGCTCAGAATCTGAATCTGGGGCTAGGACCTCAAACTACTATAAATATAAAGTTCTTGCATGTCACCCAGAAAAGTGCTATCAAGCCTAGTATCATGCAAGGCCCATCCCTGTATGCTCAAAACTGTTCCAAACTGTCAAGTGATTCACTCAAACCGTGTCTCCTAAAAGGTAGGGACACCTGCTATATGTAGACATCTCACTCCAATGCAAAGGAAAACAAACTAGCTCTAACTCTGAACAAAACAACCATGTACCGATCATATACTTGTCTCTGATGGGAGCCAACCTCTGATAACCACAAGTGCTAAACTCTGGGAGAATCTCAGAATGCCAACTAAAATAGTGCATGCTGGCTCTTAACCCTCAAGATTTCCAAGGGTGTTAACAGGATGATATGCACGCAAGCCAGAAATAGCTTCTTAACACATTTCAGTGAAGCAACACTGATTGCTTTACAGAAGTTCATTAAAATGTTCAGATATTTTTTTGACAGATACCTATTTCAGTAACATAACAAAATTGGTTTAATTACATTCAGACCTCTGCTGTTGCCATAGAACCTCTCTGAAGTCGGATGAGCAGAGTTAGTGTCTAATAAATTCAAATTTTAGTTGAAATAAACTCTCAAAACATGCAAAATGAAAACATAAATCAAAGTATCAATCAACAAATACAGTAGCTGTCCACTTCATAATGTGAATCTGGAATTCAATTTATATCTTGCTAAATTATAATTGCATGGATAAGATTGATGATGAAAAGAGTTATAACCACTGTCCAAGAAGGAGAGGAAATAAACATAAAAATGAAGGAAAACACTTTATAGAAAACATGAAAATGACAAATGGGACAGAACACGTGCAAATGAAGACAAAACGTGAATACACTATATCTTCTTACAAGGCAGACACTAAACACCCAAAACCTAACTGAATCTACATTAGCACATAAACCACAGAAGTACCCATACCTCAAACCTGGAAGATCAGAAGCCATGGATGATTGAGCTGCTTCACCACCATATTCTGGTGAATCATATGACTGGGAATACGGCACAATTGGATGGGTCTGTGGAGGAGTGTGAATTGGAGCAGAACTCTCTGCACGCTGAGGAAATCTTACTCCTGCACGCTGTCATAGATACAAGATGTCATGTATTTTCCTTTGTAAAACCTAAATGAAACAAATTACGTTTATGCCAACATATTTGCAGGAGCAATCCAATGCTCAGAATATGAACCATATAAAATGTATTTTTCATATATCAAATCAACAAAGAAATCCATTCAAATGTGGAATTACTACCAGTAACATAAAAAAATTGCCTGCATCATGCAGCAATTATATAGTGAAATAAAATGAGTCCTATATATCATAGTTACCAGAACCAGCCAGTTCTAAGTTCTAACTGGTTTGGCACAAAGCCAGACCAGACTGGACCTTCAAATCAGTTTTGAGCCAGTTTGGTTCCAACCTGGCAAGTTCTATATCAAACTGGGTTGTGCATCATTTTACCCAAAAACAGAAAAAAAAGAAAAAAAAAAGAACATTGTAGAAGGCTCCTAAATCCTAAAAGTAACCTCTGTGGAGATGCCCCCCTCCCTCTTTGCCTCGCATGCTACAGGTTGCAAATTTGTGACCATATGAAGAAATTGGAGTTGTAGCATGCACAGGTCCCTGGAGCAAATTTTAAGCTGATTCAGAGCTGCATTGGGGCAGATTTCGGTGGGGATTTGATCTTGAGAAAGGTTTAAGCTTCACTTTCTGCCACAACCAACATCATATTGCAATCAGTATTGTATGTATTTTTAGGATTGGCTAAGAACTCATTAGGTGAAAGGTCATTACCTTGAGTTTGATTTGAAATCTGCTGCTTATTATGCCAATCACCTCCAATATTCTGTGCTTTAGTATCCATGGGATCATTCTATTGAGGAAAATGCCCTACTTTTGGGTAGTATATATATACACAACTCTCATTTGTAATTTCACTCTAATTGTGATCATTCCTTTATTCTTTATAAATTGATTAGCCGATTGACACTATAAAGTGTTGCACTTTCTTGTGATTAGGTTATTTCTCTCTCCAGCACACTTCTCTTGGATCATTCTTCACTCTCTAGGATTGCACCTCTCTTGGTGCCCTAGTGCTTGTTTTCCATCTCTTTACTGCAGAATTAGGGCTTTCTGGTTGGTGACATAGGACAGAAAAGAAGGTGACTCAATATCCCAGCTGCGACTTATCTTCTCATAGAGGATTTTCCCAGTTTTTCCCTGTGTATTCCTGGCTCTTAGTGGCTCCATACATAGTTCCTAGTGGTTTTGAGCTGCAACTTGTTAAGAAATGAAAGCACTCCCTGATGGGAAAGAAAACCATCATAGCAAGCTTGTTCTTCCTGACCCGACTATTTCTTGCCTCTGCAACCTACTGACAGTACTGCTTGTTAGACACATTACAAGCAAGCAAGGAATAACAAGGGGAAAAGGGAAAATAGACAAGATGGGAGAACAAATAATGGAATGAAAAAACCTCAAAAGAAGGGAGTGACACAAATGGAACTACAATAAAATTTTAATTAAAATGTCCACAAGTCCAACTGGGCTATTGTTAGCATTATGTTGGTCAATCTTGTCTTGGTGACATCCATGACCTTCTAGTGGATGTTATTTGGTCTCACTGCAGTACATTAATGTCCTTTGGTCTTAGGGTTGGGTCTTTTTATTATATTTATATAAATTTGGCATTTATGATGGCAATAACCTAGCACTATTACCAACCCTAGACACCTATATACATGAGGTGTCTCAAACACATGATCAAAATTGTGTATCATGCATTAAGCATGATCGTCTTATGCAATGTATTGGGTTGTTGAATATTTGGGTATAGTATAATGTATTCATATTTGTCTCTCAGACTATCTCTTATTATTAATGTGAAGCCTAAATCTAAATAGGTGTCAGAGCAAGTGATTATGACAATGGCACTGTTACCCCCCCATGCCTAGGGGTAACCAGAGGAGATCATGTCTCATGGCCCGCAATGGAGAACATGATCTTGACCATGATGATGATCAGCGTGTCCACGGATGGCAGCCCAACCGCCCCCCTCATTCACCTTTACAACTACAAGTCAACCAAGGCTCATCATATTCAAGCAACCCAGAGTATAGGAGATGGTAAGCCATCGTCACCATGAGGTATGTTAGACCTCCTTTCATGCAATGTGTTTTGCTTAATTTGTCGGGCATGTGGATGAGGATCATTGATTGAAGTTGGATAATGAATCACTGGTTTGGGAAATTGTGTCAATTGCTTTGTTTCACCTTGGTGGTCAGCTTTTGTGCCCTAGTCTCGTGTTGTCATCGCCTAGGGAAAAGGGGTACTACTGGGGGTCCCTCTCAAGGTTAATGTTTTGTTCGCCTCCATACTTAACAGTTTCCATCTTGGATCCTCTCATTGTGCACTAAACTTCGGCAATGAGTCATGGTCCATTCTCACATGAGAAGAGGCGGTGAAGGCCCAAAGGTTGTTTCGCAGCTGCTATGAAAAGAATAAGAAAATGATGCTAAAGAAAGAAACGAATGATAGCAAAGAGGACCAACAAAAGCCAGTCCAAATTGGAGCTCTACTCTTTCAATACTCACCCCAGTCCAAAAAATGCAATGCTAATGGCTTGAAACCTTACAAAGGGGATTTGCAAATATATAATAAGGCGGGACTTAGAAAAAGTAAAAAAAGGGGATTGGAAAAAATAGCACATAAATATGGGGTAACTCAAGAGCAATCGCACCCTCCACAAAGGCGCTCATAGAAATGGATTCAATGACACAATTAGCCATGAAGTAAGCCCTAAACCATATCACTTTCACACTTACTCTTGAATGGTTTCTACTTTCCCTTGTCACTCTCAGGACCTATCCCTCTACCTGGTTTATTTTATTTCCTGTCTAAGTGGCACACCTAATAGGGTTGGATGAAGGCCCTCCCATACTTAAACTTGGTAACTCACATGGGATCATGGGTTGGTGTGATGCTTGAAGGGGATACTGAGGTGAATAGTCTTACATGGCTTATGTCTTAAGTTGCAACTTACTTTGCATGTTTTAACTTTTAAGGACTAATGTTTCTTATGAACTTTGGCTAACCATGTTTTATACTTTGATTTGTTTTGGAATCTCCCCGACATGGTTCTTTGAAGAACGTCTTAGGCTTGTACCCAGGACGTTATTCCTTTATTGCAGGACCTTGGCACGTGTGATGGAGAGAAGTGGGTCATCCAGTGACTCACCACCCTTAGACATTGGCTCTCACATCCTCAAAACACTGAATGATGGACAGATGGGCTTGGTAGGAGCAAATTCAGTCATGATGGCATACATATGGGTTGGAAGCCCCACAGGCTGGGCAGAGTACCCCAGGACTTATTATGCACCACGTTCAAGGGCCTTGCAATTGCAAACAATCAAAGACAGTGCAGAGATGAGATGCAGCTCCCCAGAGCCTAGACATTGGCCTCGGATCCTAGACGCTTGCCCAATTATGGTGATGACATCACCTTCTAGGGTATGACGCAGCTATGCTTTGATGCACACATGGAGTATTGATGACACATGGCATGATTTCAGTGAGGAGAGACATCACTTGCTCCCACCCTGCTCCAGATTGATGCCACATGGCCTTGGTAGGCCTCCTGCTTGCCCAAAGGGCCTTGACGTCCCACATGTGTGGGCTATTATGATTTATTTTTGCACTTTTATCATTTGTAAAGGTCAAATGAGGGATCAGCCTCACTTGTATTATGTTGTTGACAAATTATGTGGACAAATATGTGAGGTAAGCTTCATATAAAAAGGCTAAATCTCACTTTCATTCTATCATCATCTTTCACTCACCTTTGTGGGTAACACATCTGAAATTTTTGCCCTCTAAGGGTTACTAGCTCTCTCTCTCTCTCTCTCTCTCTCTCTCTCATGTGCTTGGCTTGGAATGGTCTCTTGTGGATGGATTTGTTGATTTTGGAAGGATATTTCTGCAATTAGGGTTACATTCGGTCTTGGATGAAGTAAGTGAAAGTCTACAATTTATTTTCATGCTATTAATGTTTATGGTGAAATTGTTATTTGTTGCAAGAAATCTTGTTCGGTGAAACACTAAGAGATGAACATAAGTGCTTTTTCCTCTCACAAGGTTGTATTTCTCATAAAAATTGGCTAATTGTGCTTGCTAGGGTTAGAACCCTAAAGCCCTAAAGTGCTAGCACTTTAGGATTTTAGCCCTAGACTTTTGATCTTTTACCTAGTTGAAGCTACAAGTCATTCTCAGTAGTGGTCAAGTAGAATGGTCCACCTCGTCGAGCAGTCATTCTTTCGAAGTTCACAGTTGTGAGCAGTTTCAAAGAATGGTTCGTTTTGGAGGTTGGTGCAGGACAGTCATTTCCTTAGGAAATGGTCCGAACAATCATTCCCTAGGACGGACTCATTCTCTCCAGGTTGCATTTTGTTTAGTGTCGGAGGAATAGCCCAGTTAGGTGAATGGTCCAGGTTCAGCAATCAGGGACAAGCATTCCCTAGGGCAGACTCATTCTCTCCAGGTTGCACTTTGTTTAGTGCCGGAGGAATGGCCTAGTTAGGTGAATGGTTCCGGCTCAGAAATCAGGATAGTTACTCTTCTATGCTTGAGAATAATAGTCCAAATAGCTCATGGCTGATGTTTTACCTTCTGAGGGCAGATGCTCTTCCAAATCTCACAGATGTGAGTGGAAGAATGGCCCAGATGACTCAGTTTATATTGTGATATTGTTTTTCTGTGCAGGTTGATATCAAATGATATGATTGCTATGGAGATTGTATGTCTCTGGACAGTAGATGTATGCTACTGTGGTGGATGTATTCCACTAGTTGTGACTATGTGTCACTGATTAAGTAGTTGTGTGCTACTTGATATGGTAGTGTACCACTGGATTGTAGTTGTGTACTACTATGGATAGACACAGTTGCGTTCTATTGAATGACATTGTTCTGATTACCATGTAGACTATCAGTTGTGTTAATATTTTCCAAGGCATATAGGTTGAGACGGATCTCTATGACTTGATTAGAAAATAATCCTAGATTGGCATTCCTATAGGATTGGTCTCTGTAGTCCATGGCATAGTTTTTAGCTTTGATGGGACAGTCATTCTTCTAGGACATATCTCTGAATTAGAAGAATGGTCCTTGTATCACTCTGTGGAGTGAGTGACTTATTCAGCATCATGCCTGATTACTCGGATGGAGTATGGCTTCTAGAGATCATGCAGTTGATGCTATCAGATGATGTGATAATGGTGCTTGTGATCTAATCATGAGATGGCATGTACGGCTATGATGATGCTATCGGTTGAATGGTATGWTTGTGCTCAAGACCATTGCCTTCAATACCTCCCTAGCTAGGAGGGAGTGTTGATATTATGGTAGCTGCGAGAGGTATTTACCTCCACGTGTAACCCTGACGAGAATAGAATATTCTGGGAAGCAAGAAGAAACCCTAAAGCATTAAACTTAATCCTAGAAGACAAGTCGGCTCAAGGAAATATTTAATATTAAGTATTTAGCCTCCAAAATGAGAAGTCGGCCCAGACAGCTCAGGAAAACGATATAAATACAAGTAGCCAGACCTCATTTTGTACAGACAGCTCGAAATTTCAGCAATGAAGAAGTGCGCACTGCAGAAACTGGGCAAGTGCGCAAGTCTGGGGAGTAGCTGCAACCGGCAGCTACTGCAATCTATATTCCTGGTTTAGGCTCGGACTTTCTATTGATTATGGTTGGACTTTTTGATCAGTCTTGGTTATCTTTGCTTGGTGCATTAGCCTTGGTTGGCTATTGGTTTGCTTTCGGAATCATTCTCTGTCAAGGTTAAGGTGCTCGGGGGTGGCTTCGTCCTATGGTTGGGTGACAATATTGTTATATTTTCTATGGTTAAACGAACACATCTATTACTTTCTAACATTCATAACTGTCAGACTGAAGATCTAATCCATGAAGCTTCGGATGTCATCCCCTGGGGGGTTGCGCAGCTCCTAGGCTCTGTGAGTGCGCCCTAGTGATTCCACCAACAGAATTCAATGATATCTATCTCAAAATGTGCACCCTGGCCTCTTTTGTAATGGGTCGAAAGGGTTTCCTCTGATATGATCTCAGAAGCCTCCTAGAACCCCAAACGTCCATCCTCAAGAGTTGTGCACTATCTGGCTAGTTGATGCGCCCTGGTAGATTCCACCGTCAGAATCTGATGACTAGTGGCTCAAAAGAAGCGCCCTGGCGTATCCTCAACTGGGTCGGAAGGAATCAGTGAGATAAACCCTGGTCTCGTGCAGCTACACAAAACCCTCTCTAACCCTTGCACCCTCATTGGCTGAGCTGCGCAATCACTGCAATAGATATGAATACTCCCAAACTCGCACGGTGAAATACCTGGATGGTATCTCCAATAGGCTAGGGTGTGTCTTTAAACACCAAAACCAATCTAGGTGGTGGTTTCCTCCAGAAATCCACAAAACAACAAACAGGTTGATTTCCTCCTCTATAACTCTTATCAACATCAAATCATAACATAATGAGGAATTAGGTTGAATTCCTCCTTTTATACCTTTACCTTTATAATTCTCCATTGACATCAATTAAGCTAGGCGCTTTTCCTCCTAAGGTGAGTGATTAATTAATTAAGTCTCCCCCTCAACACCTTTTTCTTCTATTTCTTCGTTGACTTTAGCTTAAGTGACTTTTCCTATGCTTTTTGGCTTAATTCATCGTTTAGCCACTTATTCACCCTTATTTCTCCTCTTGTTCCATGTTTGTGCCTGACTATAGTCTACGGGAACAAATAGACTACTAAGTCACTCCCTGTTGGCCTACTCTTGGGAATGGGACATCACAGCACCAATGATAAGGAATGATGCGAAGAAGTATAGACGAGGCTCAAAAAAATATTTATATGATCATGATCAAAACTTTCTTCCATACTACCCCTCCATATATTGAAGTGTATAAACCAGAGGTTTAACACTTCATATACTCCTTGGAGAGATGCATGGCTTCTTGACACAGGCGCAACCTCCCACATGACATTCCAAAGAGACTTCTTTGAAGACTTCAATGACAATGTAGATGGCGAAGTGTATTTTGCAGATAAATAGAGTCTCAAACCTTTGGGAATTGGCACCATCAGACTTAAGTTACTTGGATTCCCGGATTTTCTTCTGCATAATGTACTCTATCTTCCTGAGTTGTAAAGGAACTTGTTGTGTCCCTTGTGCATATCCAATAGCAAGGTTGCTTTGTTCATATGTTCGGTGGTAAAGTTGAAATAAGGAAGGATTCCGACAACATGGTTGTCATGACCGGAATGGAAGATGGAAGACTGTTGAAGTTGAAAGGGACATCTGCCCATACACAAAATGCTACATACCTCTCTCATCACGGTGAAGGTATAATGCCATCTAGTCTTTTGTGGCATGCTAGATTTGGTCATATTAATTATGACAGCCTTTTTGTATTCAAAAAGAATGGTGTTTCCGGTTTGCCTACTGTTCCTAGGAAATTGAAGCAATGCGATGCTTGTATCTTTGGAAAGCATAGAAAACAACCATTTTGTGATTCTACTTCCAGAGCAGGTAGAAAACTTGAACTACTTCATTCTGATTTATGTGGCCCTGTGCCTATTCCTTCTGCAAATGGTAATAAATATATAATATCTTTTATTGATGATTACACCAGGATGTGTTGGGTGTACTTGTTGAAATATAAATCACAAGCTTTTGAAACTTTTAAAAATTTTCAAAAGCTTTTTGAAATGGTGACACTATTGACCTTCTAGTGGCCATTATGTGGACTCACTAGGTTACCTTAGAGCCCCTGTGATGTTAACATTGGAAACTCTTGCATGATGTTAGCATTTATGATGGAGCAAACCTAAGACTATCACCCACTCTTAACACCTAAATATATCAGGTGCCTCTGTTAGAATTTGACCGCACCTAGAGTCTGGTCTATTGTTTCGACAGTTATACACAAATTAACAGAATTTGAGCTGTAAACATAAACACACTGAGATGCCTAACCATTTCACACAGCGGAAGAATCAAAAGCTAGCAATTAGATCATACTCAAGTACACATGAATTTCAAAGCCAAAATCCTTGTTCTTAAACCCAGAACCAATGGGCTCCCGTACCAACGACGATGGCCCAATTCCTTTACACAAGAATGCCAAAATACTTACAAGACCACTACAGAAACCCTCAGTTTCTGTGCCCAAACTTGGTCAACTCAACTGATTTTGGCAGTCCTCAACAACTGTCCAAAAGGCCACTTCAAGGGACTATTGTAGCACACTTGTTACAGCTCTCAATCTGTTGTTTTGGTCCTTCAGAACAACCCTCATAGTTTGTTCTTAATCTGCCCTCCAAGCTGTCCCAAACACTCAGCTATCTCAGCCCTCAAGGGTGGTCCAAAGTTTGCTTCAGAGTTGTCCAAAGACTGTTGTCACAGCCCTCAAGACTGCGGCTGTGACAGCCCTTCCGTCCTTGTTGTACCATCCTATTTTCAGCCTAGAACTGCCCTCAATATTCCTGCTGTCCTTCTCTTCTTGCCCAGCACACTTGTGGTTGACCTCTGAGCCTTAAAAACACCCCCAGCACTTTGTTGCACCTTGCTGTCCAACTGTAGCAGCCTCAGCAGACTTGTCATCCACCTCAGCAACCCTCCTTCTCCAACCTTTCTCTCAGCCTCGTCTCAGCATGTCGAGCCCTTAACTCTGCTGCTACTACCCTTTTCCAGCCTCCTTTACCTGGTTGAAATCTGTAGCAGTATACCTAGGGCCTGTGGCTTCCCTCTACTGACCTGTGGAAACTCCCTCTAGGTTGGTCAAGCCTTCCTTTGACCTGTAGTTGCCTACTACAGAAGGTTGAGCCACCAAGGAGTAGACGGCACCCTCTCCTAGCTGCCCAAAACACTAGCAGCACTCCTATTATTGCTGCGGCTCCTCTTCTCCACTTGGTCAAGTCACATTAGGGGTTGTGGCAGCCTCTCCTAGCAGAGTTGAGCCCTCCCACAACCTGTTTCCACCTTTCCCAGGTTGGTCGAACCCCTCCTCTGTCCTCAACAGACCTACAGCTGAGGTAATAGGGTTGTTACCCTCTTCGGCCCTCCTCCTTACTATCTGCCCAAACAAAGACAAAATTGCAGCAAGACTGAGGCCTAGAGGCCTCCCTCCATGGCTGGCTGAGGTCACCAAGTGGTGGACTGAAATCACCAAGTTCTCCACCCTTATCACTCCACAATGACAATGTCGCAATGACATCATTCTTATATATATATATATATATATATATATATATATAAGTTTAGGGGTTAACTTGAGGAGCCCCTTCACAAAGTCAACATCAAATTAGGCAAAAGTGTGAAGCCCCATCACCAAGCCCCCAACTCCAACCCAAGGGGGTTTTCACCCCAACGAAAGTCCAATCAAGTGCCAATGACAATTCCCACGTGCTTGACACTTAGGCCACGTGAGAATACCTGCCCAAAGCTACAAAAATGAACACTCCCTCTTAGCAAGGGAGGTACTCTCACCCACTCCAATATCTCCTGGAAGTACAGTCTCCCATATTGGAAGTGGCTCTGTCTCCCATATTGGATACACTACCACAGGTTCTCTCCAATCCGCCTGAGTGGTTGCTCCCTCTGTTAATGAGGCAAGTCCTGATGTCTGGCATGATCCCTCCCTGGAAGACACCATGCTGATAGAATCCTCCCACTCCTGAGCATCTTGTCTGGCCATCTCAACCCATGACACCATCCTGACATTCTTGGAAGATGCCTATCTCCCATCTGGGCCTGAGGGTTGGCTCCCATTGAACGACTGACTCTCCCTCTGAGCCTCCTAACTCCCTCTAAATTCGGACTCCCTCTGAGTCTCTTGACTCCCTCTGAAGTCGGACTTTCTCTGAATCCACTGACTACCTCTAAAATCGAACTCCCTCTGAATCCATCGACTTCCTCTAAGGTCGGGCTCCCTCTGAGTCTGCTCAAGCTTTGAAGCTACCTGCTCCCTGTCCACTGTCACTCTGCTACTGCGGGTCATGGCTCACATAAGATGGCCCTTCTGCCTATACACGTTGTCCTCTCTAACTCCAGGACCATTGTTGTGCCTGGGCTAGATCCTTTGGGCATCCAATAACTCATGTCCATCCTGGAACAACACTGTATAGCCCTACTTCTCAATCGTTGAGGCTAAGAACACACTCTTGGCACCCATAGCACATTTTCCACTCGCAACGCATCCCCTAACTCCATCTGGAATACCATTGTTCCAAATCCCTGTACTACATAGATGATCCTCATACCAAGCTCCTCGTACATTCCTGAGTCGGACACTATGAAGCTCTCGAACAAATCTTGTGCCCTTGTCATGTGTCGATGTTTCCCACTGTATAATAACCAAGCAAGCCTCATGCTTACCAAAGTCATGATCGTCCAATGAACTTCCGCCCAAGTCTATCATCCAAGTCACAAAACTCTTTGTGTCTACACACACACTGTAATTGAACCTGTGTCCTCTCTCTGAACAGTCCCAAGTTGCGGATGGACAGTCGGTTTAGTCCACTCTAGACCACCATAACTCATCTCTACAAGTGTCCTCATCCTCCTAGATGAAATACCTCATACATTGTCGTACCTTGACACACTGTCAAGTGTGCAACCCTCCGGCCCAATGAAGACTCTATCTTGTCAAACTGCCATCCACACAAAGTTATCTCGTCCATGCCAAAGCACCCTAGTTGCACCCATCGCAGCTCACTATGACAAGCCATTGGAAATCCATCCTCGGAGTTGGCAACCCGCCACACAACATACCGTTGTGAACCGAGCTCTCCACCAATATACCAAAACTCCCAACCTGCCACACCACAGAGCTACAATAGTCCACAACTCCTCCTCTAGACGGTCTACTTCCTGTCTCAAACCAGAGACCATCTAACGTGTTTCCACCTGCAACATTCATTGTAACTCCCTCTCAAAGTTCGTCCCTATGTGAATAACTTAGATCCAACTGCCCTTCTCAGAACCTCAATCTCTGATACTATGTTAGATTTTGACCACACCTCAGGTCTGGTCTATTGTTTCGACGGTTATACACAAATTAACACAATTTGAACTATAAACATAAACACGTTGAGATCCCTAACCATTTAGCACAACAGAAGAATCAAAAGCTAGCAATTAGATCATACTCAAGTACACATGAATTTAAAACCCAAAATCCTTGTTCTTAAACCCAGAACCAATGGGATCCTGTACCAGGAACAATGGCCCAATTCCTTTACACAAAAATGCCAAAATACTTACAAGACTGCTACAAAAACCCTCCTCAGTTTTTGTGCCCAAACTTGGTCAACTCAACTGATTTTGGCAGTCCTCAACAACTGTCCAAAAAGCCACTTCAAGGGACTCTTGTAACACACCTGTTACACCTCTCAATCTGTTGTTCTAGTCCTTCAAAACAACCCTCAGAGTTTGCCCTCAATCATCCCTCCAAGCTGTCCCAAACACTCAGCTAACTCAGCCCTCAAGGGTTGTCCAAAGTCTGCTTCAGGGCTGTCCAAAGACTATTGTCACAACCCTCAAGACTGTGGTTGTCACAGCCCTATTGCCATCCTTATACACACTTGCAAACATGAGCCAAGTCCTGCTCACTTAGTGTGTCCTTGGCATAGTTTTAAAAACCGAAACCGGTACCGGAACCAGTCGAGGGTCCAACCTGAACCGGAACCGGTCGAACCGGTTTCAATGAACCGGTTTTTTTAAAAAATACATAAATATTTAAATTTTAACAAAAAAATATATTTTTAAGATTTTAAATCATGTTTCCAAAACATTAGAGACAATTAGAGACAAAATATTCGAAGTATGCTCATGAATATATCAAAATGGCACCAAGTGCAATACATATCGAGAGATCGAAGCATAAATACATAATCAAGGAGGATCTAGAGTCAAAATGGCCTCAGTCCTCTATAGACCACAACAGCAAAACACATACTAGCAAGAGTCAAGACTACAAGTCACTATCTCATTGATCAACATGATCAATGATCAATCATCACTACTGCTAGAAGTAGAAATGTCATGGGCATCCTCGCCCTCGACATCATCATCTAGCTAGGACTCAGACTCGGCCTTGGACTCATCATCATCAGGGACATTTGTGACTACACACTCTGAAGCTGCACTAGCTGTAGTAGTACGAGTACGACCGTGACGAGGCACACGAGGTATATGACGGCGACTACGATTGCCTGCAGTTCCACTAGGGCCTGCCATGTCTGACACTAGAATTGGACCGCAAGGCCCTAATAGTGGATTCGCATCCACCTGAGCCTGCCCTGCTAACTCCATCTCCAAATCATGGTCAACATCAAACTCTGGTGGGTGAGTCTCCGCTACCCAATCTAAAGTTGGATCAACATCATCCAACACAATAGGATCTGTATCGGGTCTTTTGTTCAACAATTGGTTGTGCCTAAGATGGAGGTTGTACTGCACGAAGACTAGATCATTTAACCGTTTCTGTTCTAAGCGGTTTGTCTTCTTCGTGTGAATCCTCTCAAAGACAGACCAATTGCGCTCACACCCAGAAGCACTACAAAGTTTGACTCAACACTCTAATTGCAAACTTTTGCAATTGAGGACAATGGCTGCCAAATGACTCAC
>ML784403.1:228914-262295 GCA_009831015.1 Picea engelmannii
TCCCCTAGGGTTCTGTCTTTAAGGCCCTGCTATTGCAGCACCTTGAAACCTTTCCCTCTTGTCCTTTGAATCTCATCCCCTTCAACTTGTGCGTCCTTCACTTTTTGACTCCTTAACCCTAGGCACTGATCTTTAGCCTCCAACATTGAAGTGAAAATGATTAAAACAACTCTCAAACTCTTATAAATTGAAACCCTAACTAATTACTAACCCTAAAAGGCTGACGTCACCCTTGGTTATTTCATCTTGACGCAACAAATTTCATTTATTAAGCAATTGGAAGGTGTTTAAAGCACTTATTGAATGAGGGATTGATTGGATACATTGATTGCTATAACATCTTGATATTTATTGGTGAAGTAACATTATTTCATTGCTCTATTAACAAACATTGACTTCGTTAATATTTATTGTTGCAATTGCTTATACATTGATATCAGATAGTCTATTGAAGTACTAACCCATTGAATCATAGCTTGCATATATATATATATATATATATATATTGGGTTTCTTTGTTCCGAGCAGGTGTTCTCATTTGGGCCTACACTTCATTATTGGTTGTTTAGCCTGACTATCTGCTCTTGGTGGTGACCTGTGAAGAGGGAATTTCACTGACTTTTTAAACCTTTGCCTCTTCAAAACTCCAGGTTACCGGGGACGTCTCCCCTGGGCCTGACCTCCCTAAAGAGAAGGAACCTCCCCATCGTGGTGACATTGGGTGGGACAGGTTCCTGTTACGCCAATTTGGCCTTCTATCTTATAGCCATTTGACCTAGCTACAAACTGTGCGATAACAATGCCAAAACCGAAACTTTTATGAGCTTATAAAAATGTGTTATTAAGGATGAAAATGAAGAGCATCAACACATATAAAGCAAGTAAAAGCAAACTGAATAATGATTTAGTTTATCACCATTAACATGAAAGCTTGTTATGAAAGAATATTAATGCATAAGGGCAAGAACAACTTGCCAAAGAAAAGGAGAGAGACTCAAGCTTATCACCACTTATCTTACATTTGTTGAAGCAGTAAGAGAAAAGAATTAAGTGTGAAAGGAAAAGCTTGAAGCTTTAGATGTGTGCCTACACTATCAACTTATCCAACAATATATTAACTTGAGTGTGATGGCAAGTGGCCTTAAAGATGAAATAGCATGTAAAGGAAAACCACTTATTAAACCATCAAAGCATTAACCATTTAGTGTGTTGGATTAGAGCATGTAAACAAGATAGATCTTAGAATAACTTATAACATGCAAGTAGATTTAAGCAAGTTAATTATGCCCCAAGGGCTTAAGCTAAGGACTAAAGGTGTGAAGAGATCTAGATCTAGAATATTTTAACCATTAAAGCATTAAAAACCCATCAACACATTATTTATCCTAGCCTTGCGATTTTGGGGGTTTCTCTCCCAAGGTGTAGGCAATTATTAAGATTAGAAAAGCCTTGAAAGATAAATGAAAAAGCAAGTCAAGCAACTCATGGCACAAGGTGGAGGCAAGCCTACCTTTATTGTGCCAAAGAGGTGAAGGAGAGAGAGAACAACAACTATCAACAAGATGCTCACTAAACCCCACGTCCTAGCTTAGAAGATGACTTAGAAATGAGAAAACACTTGAAACAAGCTAACCCTAAGCTCACACGTGGGAGGTAGGTCGTACCAATTCTCCTCCCAAGCTTATGAGCCACTAAAAATCAGCAAAAGTAAATAGATCTATGCACAAGAAGCTAGGAAAGATAGAAAGAAGGTTGAGATTTGTTACCCACTTGAAGAGAAGGGTCTTGGAGTGTTGTGTGGATGATTTTGGGTAGCATAGCCCCCTCAACCTGTTGCAAACCTGCAAAAACCAGCAAGGTATGCTTGCTGGAAAAGCTACACACAACCAACAATGTGAGAAAAATTTATGTTTTTAGGGCAGAAATTTTTCTCCTTAAAAACTTATATTAAAAATGGATTCAAAATGACCAATCTACTATGTTGGGCTAGCTGAAATAATATATGGAATGAACAGCAATGAAAGAATGAGTAAAGAATGAGAAGGAAGGAGTTTTAGTGTGCTTTGAGGAAGGACTCTTCCTTAAGACAATCCCAACAAAACCCTAGAAGCCAAACCTGCAAAACTTGACAAGATAATATGCATACAAGAAGATAATATGGTTGAATATGCTAACAAAATGAAATACTTGCACCCTATTAGCAAACCCAAATATATAGATCTACAAGAACACTCATTGTTAGATCTACCCAAGTAAAACACTTTACCCAAGAATCTAATCTATGCAACCATCATACCAAATTTCACAATATTACCTCATGTGCAAGCAAGAACAAAAATACTTGTTGCTCTTCCAATATCCTCCAAAGCTTCTCTTTTATTACTCAAAAATGGATCTTGGAGAAATACTTGCTCCAAAACCCTAAGAGCCAAAGAATGGATGAAAGATGGACAAGAAAGAGAGAGAGAGTGGTCAAAATCAAGTAGCATAACAATAGCTCAAGATATGGTGAGGAGGGAGTGAGAAAACGGATCTATTTATATTTGGAGAGGCAAACCTACCTCTCTTGGATCAATGCCAAGTGCCCACCACCAAGCACAAGATGAGATCCCAAGGAGGGGGGCGCACCATCTAGGGTTTTAGCAAGGAGTGGAAGGGAATAAATGAGGGAAGGGAGTGTAGATGAGCTAGAGGGTGATGTGGAGGGTAAGGGAAGGCACACCACACAAGAGAGGGGTCCACCACCCCTTCTAGACTTGAGTCACAACGTTTCATCACCAAGGGGGGCGTAAATCCCCGAGGGGGAGTGAGGGTTTGAGTGATGTGAGGGGGTGAGGGTGTTTAAAAGGTTAAAACAAGTTGGGTTGGGTAGGTTTAGGCTAGGAAACCTCTCTCTATTCTTTTTCCACCTTTACATCATCCTTTTAACTCATTATTACAAAATTACATTTTTGCTATGTCATGACCTAGCAATTAAAATTGTTGTTTTTGACTGACTGACACTCCTGGTGGACATCCGACAAACCCATAGCAAAAGTTGTCTGACTGAGCTGAAACTTGGTCCAAGGGTGTAGGGGGTCTCATTCCATTTCTTTTGAGCACAAATACCCCTATCAAAAATCCAAGGACCTAGTTTTTACAATTTTTGTTCAAAAATAATTAAACCTCCAAACTTAGGAAAATTTAATTAAAAATTAATTAATTAAAAAAAACTAATCTAGACTCGATGGAATTCTGCGAAACTTTCTAAGATGTTATACATGGTCATTTACATCATCCCTAAACAATAATTACCAGAGGATAAGTCCATTAGAACGCCCTTCACCACTTTGGAGGAATTATTGCAAGTATGAGGGAAAAACTTGAGCGAAATCAATAAGGCTGAAAAGCCCAATTGATAACCTGAGGATAAAAAACCCTCGGTGAAAGGAACTCTCCCAATGAACCCATCCCAAGGTAACTGACCTAACTATGACCCATGCAGACCTATTACATTATTGACCCACGCAGGAGTGCGAAAATTCCGTTTACAAAAAGAAGTGTTGGGGCCAAAAATCCCGGTAGAACCAAATCATCTTCGACAAATGAGCATCTGATGATGCATCTCTTCATGGCACATGGAGTTGACCCCCTAGTTGGAGAGGCAGTCAACAAGCCCTTCCGTCCTTGCTGTACAAGCCTCTTTTCAACCCAGAACTGCCCCCAATACTGCTGATGTCCTTCTCTTCTTGCCCAGCACACCTGTAGTTGACCTTTGAGCCTTCAGAACACCCCCAGCACCTTGCTGCACTTTGCTGTCCACCTGTCGCAGCCTCATCAGGCTTGTCATCCACCTCAGCAGCCCTCCTCGTTGCCCAGCAAGTCTGCTACAGCCTTCTCTCAGCAGACCGAGCCCTTAACTCTGCTGCTATTACCCTTTTCCAGCCTCCTTTACCTGGTCGAAATCTGTAGCAGCATACCTAGGGCCTGCTGCTGCCCCCTGCTGACCTGTGGCAACTCCTTCTGGGCTGGCTGAGCCTTCCTTTGACCTGTAGCTGCCTACTACAGCAGGCCGAGCCACCAAGGAGCAGACAGCTCCCTCTCCTAGCTGCCCAGAACACTAGCAGCACTCCTATTCTTGCTGCAGCTCCTCTTCTCCACTTGGCCGAGGCACATAAGGGTTTGTGGCAGCCTCTCCTAGCAGGGCTGAGCCCTCCCACAGCCTGCTGCCACCTTTCCTAGGCTGGCCGAACCCTTCCTCTGTTCCCAACAGACCTGCAGCTGGGGTAATAGGGCTGCTGCCCTCTTCGGCCCTCCTCCTCCTTAGTACCTGCCCAAACAAAGACAAAATTGCAGCAAGACTGAGGCCTAGAAGCCTCCCTTCATGGCTGGCTGAGGTCACCAAGTGATGGACTGAAATCACCAAGCTCTCCACCCTTATCACTCCACAATGACAATGTCACAATGACATCATTCTTATATATATAAGTCTAGGGGTTAACTTGAGGAACCCCCTCACAAAGTCAACATCAAATTAGGCACACATGTAGGTGTGAAGCCCCATCACAAACCCACAAGGCCCATCACCAAGCCCCCAAGCCCCCAGCTCCAACCCCAACGAAAGTCCAATCCGGTGCCAATGACGATTCCCACGTTCCTGACACCTAGGCCACGTGAGAATACCTGCCCAAAGCTACAAAAATCAACACCCTCGACCTCATTATTGCCATCATGCATCAAGCATTAAGCATGATCATCTTGTGTCATGTACTAGGTTGATTAAATAAATGGGTACAATGGTCCCCATTAATATTTGTCCCTTGAGTGATCTCTTGGTTATTAATGTGAATCTTAAATATACAACATGTAGGCCAAAAATATTTACATCCAACGCAACAGTTCTTCTATCAATGACAAAAGAAAGTGGAGGAAACAATAACCAATATTTGGATTCATAAGTTTTGTGCTACTCATCCAGATTTGACCCCAAGGGAAGGTCACCTAATCCGATTGGGTTGGCTTTCAGCAACTCGTCTCTGATGCACATCATCCTTGCCACTCTCTTTGCCATTTGAATTTGCAGGAAAGCCAAATGCAAAACTGGTTACATGCAAATTGAGCAATGTCGGCATTTGGAGAAATGAGATTTTTGCTTTTTTTGTTGTTTTACATATATATTAGTGGGAAGAGAAAACTAGATGCAACTGGAGAAGGTAATGTGAGCAAAGAAAAAATCATAGTCAAAGCATGTGAAGGAGTTGAAAGTGGCTCTAATACCACTTGTAACAGAACTAATAGGTTGTTACATATGGTGTTCTTCATACAATCATGGCTATTAAACCTAACTTATCTATATTAGAGCCATGAGTGTGCACTGAATAAACTTTCAAAACCGAGCTGCACAGTTTTCATACCAAAGTCTAACAAGTGCATGAGGCTTGATGTTGTCTTATCTTGATATTTCCTATATCCATGAAAACTAGCTTTCACTGGAGACGATGGATAAAGGATTAATAATCTGAACTTCTCCTTATATTTATTTGTGTTTTTTGGTTTTTAGTCTATAATAAGTTACATCCTATAAATGTTAAATTTTCATATCTCGGTAGGCAAGTCACAATCTCTATTAGAATTTAAGAGTTAACTGTATCCAGAAAAGAAAATCTTATCTCATATCATTTAATTGCTTTCAGAATAATGAGAAAATCATATAGAAAGATCTAGCATTGTCATGGTATCTAATAACACCTCTCATTTTGGAATCTACCCTATAACAAGCGATGCAAAGGAAACAGACAACACTTACCACCAACTCATGGTAAGCAGCATAGTATTGAGGATATCTTCCACCTGATCTACCAAAAGCTTCTTGCCATGTATCTATTAGGACCAATACTTTTTCCTTGACGTGTAAATCTGCCTGCAAACAAAATAATCTGAACCGTGATTATTATTTCAAAGGAGAACATGAGAGGAAAAAAGAGAGACAAAAGATTTATTACAATGAATGCAAATGGAATTGAATTAGCCCACAAACATAAACTATTCCAGCTAATATTGCTAATAACCTTTTTCTTTACTAGCTTCACCATCTCATGCAACACATCCCGCTCAGCCACTTGCAGATGAACAGGGTCACCACAGTTCTTTATCAAAGTCTCCAACAACTGAAAATACAAAATATGCAGAAAGTCAAGATGCCAAATAACAAAATTTAAGAGCAAAAATACATTTCTTGAAAAATATCAAAATAAAAACAGTTGAGCAAAGTTGTTAATAGAAAGAAGTTTTAAATCCAGATGTAATACATTCTTGTTAGGGTAACAACCTTCCACTTATCACAATGCAGCTAACACGCCTTACACCATCTGAGAGAGAGTGCAACCAACAACATTCAAATTGGATTCCTTTGGCTAAGAAGTTGTGAGTGGGGGTATCTATACCTCCAAAGACACCCAAGACTTGCACCTGGCCCCAACTGCTGTTGCATGCATTGGCAAATAAGCAAACATGAGCACGAGCACAAGCGTGTCATTGGTAAGACTTGAACCCTAGTGGAGAAAATATCAATGCCCTGCTTTCGCCGACCCGGCAAGCTACCATTGACAAGTATAATACATTTTGTTAACTCCAACCTTAAATTTAATTGTTAATAAGAATTTATCAAGCTTGAATGCATAATTGTAGCATTGATCCATGTTAACCCCATATCTATTAAGCACTGAGAGGGATCAGAAAAAACAAGCGCAAACCTCTTGGTGCTTAAACAATTAAGGTTAAGATGAATCTATGCTAGTTTATTTTTTTACATCAAATATTCTCCATTAGCATTAGTCACATACGGACACGGAGATCTCTCCCACCCTGGGTTCTAAAAGCACTAAGAGATCTCTCCCACCCTAGGCTTCAACAGCTCCTTGCTTTTCTCAGTGCAATTAGATTTTGGTATGAAAATTGTGCAGCTCGCATATGTATTTCTCTTGAGGTTTAGCACCTTAAATATAGCAAAAAACACTAGGTCACGCGGTGCTCAAAATAGGAACTCGATATAAAGATCAATATTCCATGGGGGTCTGCCCCCCTCGCTTCCAATGCTTCGAGGGAAAGAGGGCACCTTGGGAAATGTTTCCCCACACCCCCCTTTTTGTTAAACACAGGGAAACGTGTCCCCAATATGGGGAGCACGTTTCCCAAAAAGGGGGGCATCCGGGCACACCCACCCCTTCTGATTTTTTGTCCAACGGCCCTTTAAGACAGAACAAAGACAAGAGATTAAACTTTGAGGAGTTTGTGACCTTGGTAATTAATCGTACTATTAAATTCTTTAAGTGTAAAAGTTGACATTCTCCTTTATCTTACCTTTTCTATCCTTTTACTTAAATTTTAACATTACCATTAATCCTTTCAGGATGTTTGAAAGTGGTTCCAACCTCAACAAACATCATATGGAGAAGGTAGAATTTCATATCCGATTAAGAATTCAACAGACTTAACAATTTTCAGGCTTTTAGGATTGGCAGGGTTGTAGCATTTCCACTGGATTCTATCATGTATGAGGGTCTGGGATTGGCATTAGTCAAGACCACCAAGCTATGGGATTTTGCATCATGTAATCATCTATGAGAGTTAATATAGACATGGGTCTCCTTCTAAAATGTCATTAATGTGTATGATTCTTATTTTCTTGCAAGATAATGTGTTATTTAAAAAAAAAATTGAAGATGATGAAACATGTATATTGTCAATTGTCTCTATGATGAGTCTTCATTCCACTGGCAGTTACCTCGAGACTCTTCAGCTCCTCTGGCGATCACCCTGAAGCTCTTCGAATTCTCTGGCAGTTACAATCACTCTGTTACAGCAGTTACAAAGAGAACCTCCGTGCGCTCATCCCTTTGGCGCCTTTTCCCTTCCTGAGAAAACTTCATAGTGGGCGCTAGCTTTTCTTGCTAAGCCCCTTCCTTGCACGTGACCACCGGCAGTGACTTGGGGCCAAGTACTTCGAGACTTCGCATTTCGCGTCTTTGGATGTGAGCCAACCCTGACTCTCATCATCCGTTACACTCCGCATCTCCAACGCTCAAGTCGGGAATCTCAAAAACAAACGCTCAGGAATCATGATTCCAACGCTCAAGAACAATGATTTAGTTAGTGTAACTGAATCGTAACTGATCAAGAAAACACGAGACAAAACAGCAACCCTTCGATCAGATTCGGTTTGATCAGTGTCGTTGGATTATACACACAAATGCTTTTTGACTTTTCAATGCGTAACCTCCGATGTGGAGCTTAGCAGCACTAGCTCCTTCCCCTATCTTTTGTTGATGTGACCTTGGGCGATGATCTCATGTGACCATGCGATTGCAGGCGCGGCCAAAGGTGGTTTGAGGGAAACCCGCTTTTTGCCCTGCAATTCACTACAGAGCTCCATGTATGCTTTCTCCAAAACTGTGGTTTCGATTGTGGCCCACCTTCAACATTTTAAAGTTCACGCACCTTCAATCCCCGCAATACGATGGGACCGTCGATCTCACGATCTTGACGATGCTCTTGAACTGACGGATCGGATCTAACCTTCTTAAATCGACGGCTGTGATTTACTTCATGATCCGAGCTCCAGTAGTTTCAAATCTCAAACCCTGCTTTCCTTTGTACGCCAATCTTCCGGAGTCGATGATCTGCGGACACCTGTACTTCTCAATCGACGGCTCTGCCTCTACTTCAAGGATTTTACCTCTCAACTAGATCAACAGTCCTGTGTCCCCTTACTCGATCAACAATCAAGATCTGCTTCGCTACTCTGGGCTTCGGCGATTTCAATTCTCAACCTTCACGCTCTCCCAGAACGTTTTTAGCCGGAGTCCACAAATTCCTGCCACATGTCCTCCTCAAATCAACAGTCCTCGTTCACTTCGGGAATTTGACCTTTCAAGACTTTCAACCTTTCACCTTCGCGTTTTCCCAGAGTAGTTTCGCCCGGAGTCAACGATCTATTGACACATACCCTCCTGCACAATCAACAATCATAAGTGACTTCGGCCCTTCGGGACTTTAGGCTGATCGTTGCTTCATTCTCCTCCAAAGTGGTCACCCGTTGAATAAGTCATAGGCGGTGCAGACCGCTTGCTGTCGATTAACACTTCCACTTACACTGTCCTTCCACTATACTAGATCAACTGTTGAGAATGCACCCGAAGTGATCTTCAGATCAGACGACTCGTATCCACTTCAAGACTTCGGCATTCGGGACTTCAGGACTTAGGGCATCTGCTGGTGGTAAAACTCCCGAAGTAAATCTCCCGGAGTGACGTAACATTACACACGTCACCTGTTGACCTGGCACGGGCGAGTTGTTGCCACGTGTCACTCGCTGACGTGGTCTGCCACATGTCCCTGTTGACGTGGTCTGCCACATGTCCTTGCTGACAGTTGAGGCTTACTTCAAGTCTTTACCCGGAGTCCACAGATTTACGCCATGTCTCTTCTGGATCAGACGGCCCAGATCCACTTCGGACGATTCGATGCTTGAGATTTACTCCGGACGATCTGACGACTGAGATCTATTTCGAATGTTTGGACGATCGAGATTTACTTCGGCTCTTCGGGCTTTGGGGATTTCAAATCTCAAACTTAAACTTCTCAAAGTGATTTCTCCGGAGCTCACGATCCGTCGCCACGTATCCCTCTGGATCTAACGGCTAAAATTTACTTCGGCTCTCCGGACTTCGGGGATTTCAAATCTCAAACTGAAACTCTAGAAGTGATTTGCTCCGGAGTTGTGGATCGTGTGCCACCTGTCAGTCTTGACGATGGACGATACCTGCTTACTTCGAGACTTCGGGACTTTGACAAGTCCACTCTCCTACGCTCATCCAAAGGCTTAACCTTCATGCATTTACCTCTGGATCCAATGATTGTTGATCCTCGACACTCAGATCCAACGTATCAGATCTGTACTTCTCCTCTGCGCTTCCTCTGGTCACTGGACGTTGATCTTCTAGCTTATCATGTTCTTCTACTTAGAATGATCCAACGGTTGTCGGGTATTCGAGATTGGTGATCCAATGTCCACTGTCGTTCTTCCTCCTGAACTTTCTCACCTTCTGCTCTCTCGACTTCTTAAAGAGTCACTTCGACACTTGGCCGAATTGGGGATCTGTGCACTCCTTGCATTTCCTCCGAAGTCTGAATCTTCGAACTCTCATCGTTGCTTTCCCGTTTGCCATCATCGCTATTGTTCTTGCCATCAATGACAAGCACACTCTTCCTATAAAACATGTTGTTGTTCTTGCCATCAATGACAAGCACACTCTGCCTGTAAACATGCCAACAATTAAACACACATTTTAACACTTATTGATAGTTCCTTGCCTTGTACAAATTTTGGGCTGATTTAGATGGTTAGTAGGTTGATATAAGCTACAAAATGATTATGATAGCAGCAATTCAGTTGTTAACATTTCTAGACTAGGTTAGCAAGTTAGTTTAGGTTAGTAGGGTATCAAGCAGAAAAATTAAGTTGAAGGTTGAAGATCCTTGTCAAAGGAGTGAGGAAAGAAGACTAGTGCCTTCTTCGGGTGATGGAGTCTAGGTAGGCAGCTCTCTTCTAGGGCTGATAAGTTGATGATTATACACACAATCCAAGAGGGAAAAAGACATAGGAGGAGTAGCACCTTAAGTCCTCCTAGGTTTTAACCTCAAGAAGGGAGGAAGCTAGGGTGTAGACACTTCTAGGCCCTAGCGCCTCCTCCTCCTTAGATTTTTGTGGATGAAAACTACTATGCACAATAACTAGATGTAAACCTCTAGAGAGCTAGCACTTTAGAGCCCTAGGGTTTCACTAGTCACTAGACCAATTTAATAAAGCTTGGCAAATGAAAAGTAAGAAAGTAGCAAATGACAAAGTAAAAATCTACTTGCACCAAGAATAATCATGTAAAACCATGCAAGATTGCCACAAAACTTGATAAAACTTGTCCAAGTGCCAAAATAAACCTTAAAAGAGAGGTGTGCCCTCCTTGTTTCAGCCAATAACCCTAATAGGGCACAAATTTCATACCTTCACTCTCCCAAGTGAGAGTGATGATGAAAAATGAATCACTTTTGTCTTATTTATACAAAAAATTGACCTTAATTAAGTTTTAGGTCATAAAATAGGGCCAACCTGGCCAGTTTTTTACAAAAATTAAATCTAGACAAAATAAAATTAATTTGCATCTAAGAATCACTCCAAGGGTGACGTCATGCCCCTCTAGGGTGACGTTGAGCCCTAAGTATGGAACGTTGAGCAAGGAAGGTGAAATGTTGGGCCTCCAAAGGCCTGAAACCCCTGCCCACATGTGTCAATGCCTCATAAATGTCGTCCAAGATGAAAACCCCAGTTTTGGATGACGTCTAGGGTATCCATGATGACGTCTAGGGCCCTCAAGGGCTAACGTCCATGTGGGAGGAGCAAGATCCCCTGGGTCTAGGTCTACCAAGGTGCCTCCAAAGGCAAAGTCCTTCTTTCTCTTGGTGCAAGTTTTCAATCCATGTCATGCCCCTAGGCTGGGGCCTCAACATCCATCGGTGGGCTTTGAGCCCTATGAAGGTCCGAGCTAATCATTCCCTCATGTGCACCTGTCCACCGGGAAAGGGCATGCAGAGACAACAAGTACGCCCTCCAAGGGTTCATAAGTCACAAGGATCATAGCATGTAAATCACATCCCATAATTAAATCACCCGAACATGTGCATCAAACCCCCCTTAACCCCAAACAAATGCTCAAAGACGTTATGCAATTTGACAGGTTTAGGTTTGGAGAGGGTCTCGGGGTGTCCTATTGGGCTAATCCCCCTTAAGTCTGGGGTGTTTCCCAGGTGGAGTCTGGTCCAAGTCATGCAAGTGTATGAGGTGGCATGGGGTAAATATTTGGGCATGGGGTGCATGTGATAACAGAGAAATGTGGAGTCTTACGTGTGGGTTTCTTTGTGGAGGGCGAGCTGCACCTTGTCATGGATACAATTGTTTCCTAGCCCATTCATTGCCATTTATTCTTAGCTTTCTTTCTTTTGATCTTTGCTCTTGTGCTACAAGGGGATAGTTGAGGGCCATTGTCCTGGCTTGGTGACCAGAGGTGACAGTGACATCCATAAATCAATTCACAGAAATGAGAAGGTTGGCTCGTGATGAGACCCCCTTTCTCTAGGCTACGCAACTAAGCGCCATTACCCTGGCTTGGTGACCATATAGGTGGTAATGTCATACCGCTACATGTCCATGGTCATAATGGGTCGGCTCGTGATGAGACCTCCTATCCATCAACTAATACCTTGAGTGTTCATGTTATCTTGTGGGTCCCCTTTTCTTACTAAGAAACTTTTCACTGCTTTCTCGGGGATCCCTAGGCGAAGCATCTCGAAGGTTTCAAAATTGGCTTTTAACTCTTGCAAGCTACTTTTACCTTCTGGACCTTTGGCCCCTTCTTCCCACGAGGTAAGGTACAATCCTTCCTAGTGTAGCCAATCCCAATGCCCAAAAGATGGGGAGATGGAAGTGTAAAATTTCAGACCCCAACCCAGTTTCAATCTCGCTGATTTTTCAGCCAATGTTTAATGCCCAAACCCAGATTTATGACAGCCAATTAAACTCAGCATAAAAATAAATTTCAGAACTGAAACATGAGGATTTTGAACATCCTTTTAACGCAGAAATAAAATATATCAGCAGCACATAAACTCAGAAAATAACACAATGATATTTGGTCTAACAACGACCCTGGGAAAACCCACAAGGGGAAAACCAGTGAGAGAGGGAGTTTTTGTTATTTGTGAGCTTCAGAGAAATTATGGTACAGCATATTCATCTTCAGAAATTTAATGACAAACTTATCTCGAAAACCATGCCAAGTCTTCACACAAGAAATGAGCAAAACTCCTCAAAACTCCTTCCAGAATTTTCTGCAACAAAGTACATGTCTGCTCCTCAATATTTGTGCCTCCAACTAGCTGTACGGATGCCTCAAAATTCGTGCCAACAACAGCAGCAAATTTATGGGTATTTAATGGTTGTACAGCCTCCTTGAAAACCGTGCCAAACTTCCAAAAAAACACACAGCAAATCTCCTCGATTTCTGTGCAGCAAAGTGACTATACGGACTATAAAAAAACCGTACGGTACAGCCTGTGTACGGTTGACTGTACCTCCTCGAAAACTGTCCCAAAAATTATATTGTACAGACTGTCAAATCTATACTGTACTGACAGAATTTAATGTTGCTCCTGTTCCTCGATTTCTATGCCACAAAAGGCTTTACAGACCCCGAAATCCATACTGTACGGCCTCCTATATATGTTGTACTTCCTGCCTCGAAATGTGTGCCCTAGCTCTACAGAAATGGCTCTTCCTCAAGCTCGAAAATCCTTCTCTTGCTCTCTCAAAAACATTTCAACCACCCACAATGGGTGCACCCTCCTTACCCTAATCAACCTCATGAGGGAAGCTCAAGAGTCATCTCATCTAACGGTTGAGATTAGACGAGATCAACAGTGGGGATAAAATCACTTTATTCACCCACTTTCCCTAAGTCTCAAAAAGTCACCTTTTAATTTGCATCTCACAAATTAAATGACTAGGGTCCACAATAGGCACTTTCTCACCCCTTAGGCGCCTAGGTGATGAGAAACACTTGCCTAGGTACCTTTTTATTTAATTTTAACACTCCCTCTTACCGAGGAAAGTGTTACTCACCACTCCAAGCTTGTCCCTGAAAAATACAAACTTGTCTCTGCCCAATGCTTTGGTGAATATGTCTGCAACCTACTCCTCTGTAGATATGTACTGTAGCTCCACAGTTCCTCTCTGAACACAGTCATGGATGAGGTGATAACGAATCTCGATATGCTTAACCCTGTCATGAAAAACTGGATTCTCCGAGAGTTTAATGCAACTCTGATTATCACAGTAAATCACGGTAGGCCTCGACTGCACACCAAACAATCCCACCAGCAACTTGTGAAGCCAATGGGCCTCACAACTAGCCTGACTGGCCACCATATACTCAGCCTCTGTGGAACTCAAAGCCACTGACTTTTGCTTCCGACTGAACCACGACACAACTGTTGAGCCCAATCTGAAATAGCACCATGAAGTACTCTTCATGTTATTAACACACCCCGCCCAATCTGAATCTGTATAGCCAACCAGACGAACTCCATCTCCTCCCTGATAGTCCAGACCATAATCGACCGTACCACAAAGATAACTGAGCACATGTTTTGCTGCCACCCAATGCACTCTCCTAGGCTCCACCATGAACTGACTAAGAGTGTTGACAACAAAACAAATATCTGGCCTGGTATTGACCAAATACATCAATGACCCGATCAACTGACAATATAAAGTGGAATCCACCAATTCTGACTCAGAAGTATGAAGCTTCTTCCAGTTGGTAATCATGGGAGTGGTCATGGGCCTACAATCCTCCATCTAAAATCTCCTCAGAATGTCACACACATACTTCCCCTGTCCCAGGAAGATGTGTCCAAGCTCCTACCAAACCTCCAATCCCAAAAAATAGTGCATCAGTCCAATATCTGTCATTTCAAACTCTGAAGCAAGATTCTCCTTGCAGCTAGTGATGAGTCTCTCTACCCCTGTAATGAATAGATCATCCACATATAGCAAGAGAATGAGAGGATCCTCTCCAACCACAATGTCGTATAGGTTGGGATCCACCTCACTCTTCTCAAAGCCCAACTGCTGCAAATAGGCATCAATCCTCGAATACCAAGCTCTGGGAGCTTGTTTCAGCCCATACAATGCCTTCTTCAGTCTACACACATGAGACTCTCTCCCATCCACCTCAAAGCCCAATGGCTTCTCAATATACAGCTCCTCCTGTATAAGACCATTCAGAAATGCAGTCTTCACATCCATTTGGTGGATCTTCCAACCCATCTCTCCTGCAATGGAAATCACAGACCCGATCGAGGTATATCTAGCAACCAGCACAAAGGTCTCATCATAATCAACTCCCTCAACCTGTGAAAACCCCCGAGCCATAAGGCAAGTTTTGTACTTCTCAATGCTGCCATCTGCGGCATGCGTGAGCTTATAGAGCCACTTGGAAGTCACTGCAATGGAAATCACAGACCCGATCGAGGTATATCTAGCAACCAGCGCAAAGGTCTCATCATAATCAACTCCCTCAACCTGTGAAAACCCCCGAGCCATAAGGCAAGTTTTGTACTTCTCAATGCTGCCATCTGCGGCATGCGTGAGCTTATAGAGCCACTTGGAAGTCACCACTGACTTCCCCTCAGGTCTAGGAACGACTTCCCAGACATTATTCTTCGTGATGGAATTGTACTCTTCCATCATGGCATCTCTCCAAACCTGACTACTAGTAGCCTCCTCAAAAGTGGAAGGTTCCGACTCCCAAATACTGCTCACCATCGCGATGTAGCTGCAAAACCTCTCGGGAGGTTTACTCTCCCTCACTGCCTGTCTAGGATTCCCCACTAAACCTTGTGCCTCCCTCAAAGTATCCTGAAGCCACTTGGGCTTCCTCCTCTTTGAAGCAGTGTCCCGTGGAGGGGGACTCTCCCTGCTCAACCCCATCTCCTGAAGACTGTGATATTGAAGTAGACTCTAGAGTACCCAATCCTGAAACCTGTGGACCAGTAGCCTGCGAACCTGAAATTTGTGGCCCTGTCACCTGTGAACCAGTCGTCACCGAAACTGGTGGCCCTGAACTTTGTGTCACTGTAGTATGCTGCGGACTCACCTGAATCTGAGGTGAAGACTGCTCACCCCTCTCTGTCCCTCGTGACTTCCTAAAGGCTCTGTCCTCCTCAAATCTCACATCCCTCCTCAAGACAGTCTTCCTCAAGGAAGGAAGGTATATATGGAAATCCTTTGAAGTCTCGCTATACCCAACAAAGATCCCTCTCTCTGTCGTGGGCTCCAGCTTTGTCCTCTTCTCAGAAGGGACAGGTGAATATGTGATGCACCCAAAAATCCGAAAGTGCCCCACCTCAGGCTTCTTCCCGGAAAAAGCCTCCTCGGGAGTCATGCTCCCCACTGCCCTGTGTGGACTCCTGTTCTGCAGATAAACTATAGTGTAGCAGGCCTCAGCCCAAAGAAATAGTGGCAGCCCCTGATCATGTAGCATGGCTCTCGCAGCCCCAACAATGGCCCTGTTCTTCCTCTCAGCAACACCCCATTCTGCTGTGGGTTGTAAGGAACAGTCAACTCTCTCATGATGCCCTCTCCTGGACAGAAATCCATGAACTCCTTGGAGGTATACTCACCCCCATTGTCTGTCCTCAGAACTCTGATTTTCTTCCCTGTCTGGTTCTCCACAAGAGCTTTGAACTCTTGGAATCGACTGAAGACCTGTCATTTGGTATTCATGAAGAAAATCCAAGACTTTCGTGAGAAGTCATCAATGAATATAACATAATATAAACAACCAGTCAATGATGTCGAAGACATCGGGCCACATACATCTGAATGAATAAGATCAAAGATACATGTTGCTCTACTGTCACTGCTAGGAAAAGCAGTCTTGATGTACTTTCCCAAAGCACACCCCTTGCACAACTCCTGGTGCTCTGTACTGAAATATGGAACTCCAACCACAATCTCCCTCAGTACCCTCAAAGCCCCATGGTGCAAATGTGCCATCCTCCTGTGCCATAGCTCACATAGGTCACTGTTGTTGGTAGTATGAATCAATGCTCTCGCTCGCTGGAACATAAGCTTGTACAGCGTCTCATGTCTGGTCCCAATCACTTTGGCCGAAGTGATACTAGACCCCTTTGGGAAAAGGAGCACCTGCCCATCACAGAACAACACCTCATAACCCCTCTCCTCAATAGCAGAAACTGACACTAAGTTCTTCTTCAAGCCCAGAACATATAGGACCTCTCTCAACAACATGCAGAAAATACTCCCTCTGAAATGATATTGTCCCACAACCAACTGCCTTGACCACCCGGCATCTCCAAGCACCACCTCAACATCACCAATCTGAGTAAGATCTTTCAAGTGCTCATGAACCCCTGTCATATGGTGAGAGACACCACTGTCAATATACCACATATCTGAATGAGTGGTCCTCGTAGAAAGACACACAACCAAGGAAAATTCCTTGTCAAACTTGGTGGAGAACTCTTCCACCGTTGTTGAAGCTGTTGTTTGTTTCTTCTTCTTGTTAGGACACTGACCTGCATAGTGCCCAAACTTTTGGCATGCAAAGCACTTGACTTTGTTCATGTCCTTCTTCCCTTCACCCTTCGGTTTGTTTCCTGCCTTAGGACCCTTTTTGAACTTCTTCTTGTTGTTGGAAGCAAGAGCCACATTCTCCTCATCATGACCTATAGATAAACTGCCGTGTACATAACCTCTCTGGGTCTCCTCCTGAACAAAGTCATCCCAAAGACGTTCCCAATTGGGAAGCTTCTCCCTAGCCACAATGCCCTCTACAAAAACAGCCCATTGTTTGGAAACTCCATTCAATGTTGTCCTCACAAGCTCACTGTCAACTATGGCCTCCCCCACAGCTCCAAGCTCATCTCTCACCTGTGTCAACCTAATGATAAGATATGTGACCACATTTTCAGCCTTGGTCATTTTAATGCTCTTCAGTTTTTCCCTCAAAACCATCTTTCGGTTTTCATTTGTACTCTGGTACAACTTTGTCAAAGACTCCCATATCTCATAGGCATCTATCTTCCCCGTCAAATGAGGAATCAAATGGTCCTTGATGGCATCAAGAATAATCCTCTTAGCCTTGATACTCTTCTTAGTGTAAGCTGCAAGAAGAGTAGCATCAGTAGGTACCACCACAGGATGTGTTGTGGTATTTTCAACAATGTCCCACAACTCATTTTCTTGCAACAACAAGATCATCCTCTCCTTCCAAGCACCAAAGTTTGTTGCCCCATCAAGTCTGTCCTCAACCCTCAAACCTGTAGCCATTGACACTATTCTGCTGAAAATGAAAAATTCAAAATTATGTCCGGTGAAGTGACTGTTGTCCCAATTTTCTGACTTGCTGAAATATTTTTGCTTCTCTTAACTCAGCTCTGATACCATGTAAAATTTCAGACCCCAACCCAGTTTCAATCTCACTGATTTTTCAGCCAATGTTTAATGCCCAAACCCAGATTTATAACAGCCAATTAAACTCAGCATAAAAAGAAATTTCAGAACTGAAACATGAGGATTTTGAATATCGTTTTAACGCAAAAATAAAATATATCAGCAACACATAAACTCAGAAAATAACACAGTGATTTTTGGTCTAACAGCGACCCTGGAAAAACCCACAAGGGGAAAACCAATGAGAGAGGGAGTTTTTATTATTTGTGAGCTTCAGAGAAATTTTGTTACAGCATATTCATCTTCAGAAATTTAATGACAAACTTATCTCTAAAACCGTGCCAAGTCTTCACAACAGGAAATGAGCAAAACTCCTCAAAATTCCTTCCAGAATTTTCTGCAACAAAGTACAGGTCTGCTCCTCGATATTTGTGCCTCCAACTGGCTGTACAAATGCCTCGAAATTCGTGCCAACAGCAACAACAAATTTCTAGGTATTTAATGGTTGTACGACCTCCTTGAAAACCGTGCCAAACTTCCAGAAAAACACACACAGCAAATCTCCTCGATTTCTGTGCAACAAAGTGACTGTACGGACTGTAAAAATCTATACGATACGACCTGTGTACGGCTAACTGTACCTCCTCAAAAACTGTGCCAAAAATTATGTTGTACGGACTGTGAAATCCATACTACACAAACAGAATTTAATGTTGCTCTTGGTCCTCGATTTCTGTGCCACAAAAGGTTGTACGGACCTCGAAATCCATACTGTACGGCCTCCTGTATATGTTGTACTTCCTGCCTCGATTTTCGTGCTAGTATCTTGCCTTGGAATGCATGCCCTAGCTCTACAGAAACGGCTCTTCCTCAAGCTCGAAAATCCTTCCCTTGCTCTCTCTCAAAAACGTTTCAACAACCCACAATGGGTGCGCCCTCCTTACCCTAATCGACCTCATGAGGGAAGCTCAAGAGTCATCTCATCTAACGGTTGAGATTAGACAAGATCAACGGTGGGGATAAAATCACTTTATTCACCCGCTTTCCCTAAGTCTCAAAAAGTCACATTTTAATTTGCATATCACAAATTAAATGACTAGGGTCCACATTAGGCACTTTCTCCCCCCTCAGGCGCCTAGGTGATGAGAAACACTTGCCTAGGTACCATTTAATTTAATTTTAACAAAAAGGAATAAAGATGGAAAGTGGTAAGTATGGAGGGAATGAACGGTGACTCTTCAAAGATCCACCCAATAGCAACCCATCCTAAAGGGAAATCAACTTACTATGGAACTGTGTCACCCTCCCAGGTTTAAACAAGGCAAAGAGCATAATTTCCAAGCAAACGTCATGAAATGAAGAAGGATTCAATACAACATGTTCAAGTGCTTCAAAAATCAAAATGATACATACCATGATACCCGGACTCATTACCTCATGGAGCAAGACCCACTGCCACTTTAGAACCAGGCTAGTGTGATGGACGTTGTTGCTGGCAATATGTGGATTGTACTTGAAGAAAAGAGGGGGGGGGCGAGGCTATGCTTAGGTCGTCCGGCTCTTGGCACTCCATGTCTAGAACGTGTGGGCCTCAAGACACGATCTCCTTAGTTAGCCCTAGGCTAGGGGATAACAGGTTGCTCTAAAATTTCTTACACAATGATAAGAGCACACTTCATGTGATGTGGGGTGCACGATAAAACTCTCGCACCTTGTTGTATCTTAAATTGTTTTGGTTCATTGACATTTGGAGAGCTTACTATAGGTGGACGCTTGTCCTAGAGATATGTGCTATAGAAGGCACACTTCTTATGGAGATAGCTATCTTATGTGGCATTTGTTAAAATTGTAGCTTGGAAGGTGTCTCTGCATAGGCCTTTGTGTCCAGGCATGCAGAAGACATTTAACTATTACTCGTTTCAGCAGATTTTATTTTATCCTAAGTCCAAACTTAGGAAAAGCATAACAATTAGTCATTTAATTACTATTGGCTTTATAACTCAGATTTCCTAAGCTTCTAACTTAGGAAATTAATATTTCTCTTAAGTGAGCTTCTTGATTCTTCTAGAAAGTTCTCAAAAGGGGGAAATAGAGTGAAGATGAAATGATAAAAGGCTGAGGTGAGGGGTTGCGGACACACACTCAAGCAAAAGAGAAAGAGGGAGATTTGGCTGCAGAAGAGGTCGACTTAGTCAGCAGAGGAAGAGGGCAAGTTGGTTGGGCTGAGCAGCAAAGAGAAGGCTGAGTAGCAGGCTGTACAGCAGCAAGAGAAGGCTGAGTAGCAGGCTGTACAGCAGCGCAAGAGAAGGGGTCGAGTTTGTAGGCCGTACAAGGCCGAGTTCTCCAAGGCTACAGGCCGTATTTGTCAGGCCGTACAGGTCATACTTGATGGGCCGTACAGGTCGTTCTTGCTAAGCCGTATAGGCCGAATATTGTTGGGGCATACAGGGCCGAACTGCTGGGCCATTCAGGGCAAATTGATTGGACCGAACAGCACAAGAAGAGGGCAACTATGGGCTGTAAGATTTAGCTGTAGTTTTTTCTGCTGTAATATTTCCTCTGAAGCCAATAAATCCCCTCTTTGCTGGTTTTCTCCACACTGGGGTTTCCAGGGTAAAAATTATGTTAAGTGTTTATGTGTTTATTTTTTTATGCATAGTTTTCAGATTTCTATATCAGCATGGAAGTAAATCTGGGTATTAAAATTATTGGCATATAAAATCAGATTGCTGGATTTCAAAAGTTTAACAGCATTGAGATCTTTTATATGGCACACATGTAGAGTGGGGTTGAGAGGCAACACCCTCATGGCCATAAAACCTCTACAACAAGTGGCCCAGGGGATTGCAATTGCGTGATCCAGCCTATGTGCACACACTCAACTTTTGCACTCCTACAGTCACCAAGACTGCTACTCCTATGCAACTGTCATAGCCAGGATTGTTACCCCTACATGCCTACTATTGCCCGGAGATGAACCATCACCAAAGGCTACAAAATCAAACCACCTTTGGTAACCAAATGGATATTTTGTAACTAAAATGTGCTCTTATGTATAGACTGTTATATATGAAGCATAGCATAGTACAGAAACACAAACTTGGTAATGTTCTACTTTTCTTTGTGTGTTCATCATTTGCTTCATTTATGTTCATGCTTCTCACCCATAAGGTAATCAGTCCCATCTGTTTAATTTGTTCTCCAATCTGAAACCTGGAATAAGATCACTTTCCATACATTATGTTATGTATTCTCTTGCATTTCACATGGCAGAAGAGGGCGGGAATTTCGTAGAGTTTTCTGCAAACTAGTATTCTCTCATGTGTGGGAATCTTGTCTTGGGAACTTAGTGCATCCAAAGGATTGTTGATTTGAAGGGCCCCCATTGTGACACAAGATAAGCCACCCCCTACTTCTCACGCTTTGATTTGTGTTTAGTTATTTTCATTTCCAGTAATAGTTGCAGTACTTGTTGATGTGATTTGTTGCTTACATAAGTAGTTTGTGAATAGATAGAAGTGTGGAACATTGGATGTTCAATATCAGCATCTTTCTCTTTGAAGTAGTGAGAAAAGTTTTATTTCCAAAAGACAAAAAAATATAAAAAAAATAAGCCTGCAACTTCCTAACAGGGTTATGAATTCAAAGCAAAGTTGGAAGAACACAACCCCAGATAGTCATGTTATCACACGAACTCACACTTATTGAGATAAAGTCTGAAAGCTCAAGTGCAATCCGATGTAACTGAGAGGGAAGGCTATTATCACCTCACCAACCCTCTTTCACTTCATGCCAGCTCTTCCTCCAGCTAAAGGGGGGTATCCCTAGGTTGAGATTACTAGGATTTGGTACGATGAAGCTCAAAGTGATGTGAAAAGTAAATCTAGGCAAAATGGCTTGCGTAAGTTTTAGGATATGAAAGATGGTAAGAGGACCGGACACCAGTGTCTTTTCATTGGGCATATGGGATCAACCAGGGAATCTCTTGAAGAAGGCAAAGAATGGATATAGGGTGATGTCTAAGGTAGTCCACTACAAACCTTAGATAACCTCCTATAAGGTGACAACCAGGGTAGTCCACTACAAACCCCAGAAAATCATCCTATATCCCTTTAACAAGCCTTTTAGACAAGGATTTCGGATAAACCCTAAGGTAGTCCACTACAAACCTTGGAATGGTTATCCTATAGGATGATGACCAAGGTAGTCCACTACAAACCCTAGAGAATCGTCCTGTGTCCTTTTTACAAGCTCCAAGACAACTCCAAGGGAAGGTAGTCCATTACAAACCTTCCTAAGGTTTACAAGATAGGATCCTTCCAAGAAAGTACAAGCAAAATGCACCTTCACGTCTTGATAAGCACATTTACACTTAATACATCCAACAAATAAATCCAGGAAGACTTGAAAAGAACAATTAATAGGTAAATCCTTGTACATCTATAAACCCTTGCCATGATTCATCAAAGAAATTGCAAAAATCATCCAGAAATAGTCTCCAAAATGAGAGCACCTTAGTCTTCCATCCATAGCACAAATCCAAGACAAAAATACTCCAACAAATTTCAGAAATTTCAGACCTCCTAAGGGATTCTCCCTCGGTCCACTAGGACAAAATGAGAGGAAGTGCCGCTCTATTTATAGAGAGAAAGGCTCAACTTCCTCTTACAATAAAATAATAATTTCCTAAGTGAAAGCCCCTAATCTAGCCTATGGATCATTGTTCTAATACAAATTGTGATCTTTGTAAATGACACATGTCTTTGTCTATCTTGTGTGTGATGCCTCTGTTGAGATTTTATGTAATTTCGGAAGTTATTCCCAAGTGTAATTGTATTGGTTATTCCTAAGTGTAATTGTGAAAGGGTTTATTGATAAGTCATGTCTTTTAGGTCTTTTAGAGTATAAATAGAGGTTATATTTGTTGATGATTGCAGCTATGTGAGACATTCTCCAGCTTACAAACCTGTGAGATGTGGATCATTGCAGCTATGTGAGACTTTCTCCAGCTTAGAAACCTGAGAGAAAGCCCCTGAGAAGGGTGTGTGGTTCCTATCTGAGACAGAGCTGGAACGTAGAGATGACCTCCTCCATTATGAGAGTTGAGAAGAACTCCAGATGATTCTCCGGTGAGAAAGGCGATCTACAGAGTTGGACGTGCATGTGGCTGAGCACAAGATGAACGTGTAAAATCCCAAAGTGTTGGGTGCATCGTCATGAGAACAAAAATGAAGATGATGTATTAGCCTCCAATGAGCAGAAAAGTTGACGAGAAACTCCAGATGACTCTCCTGTGTAATGCAGTGGGAAAGAAGATCTGTTGAGTGGACGTGCCTGTGAACGAGCACAGGTGAACGTGATCCTAGTGGTTGAGCACTAGTGAATAAGTGGTTTTTTGTGTAATGCAGTGAGCCAGAGATAGTGGATGAGCACTAGTGGGTGTATAAGATCCCTTGCTATATTGTTCAAGAGTCAGACCTGCCTGTAACCCTAATTGTAATGTAAAGGGTACAGGTCGGCCCCACCTTAATGTGATTAATAATTGATGTAAAAGATAATTAATATGGTAATTCTTAATTATATTTTGAGTTATTGAGGTTGGTCCTATTGTGCCAATAGACACATCATTTGATGTGACAAGTCTTATATAAATAAAGGTGAATCCTCATTGAGGAAACACACCTATCATTGTGTCATCTCATGATTTCAGAAGTTGTGGTCTAAATTTATGAGAATTGCAGCACCCTCTTGTGTGCTAGTTTTGGTGATGGTGTGGGAGGTCTTTCTCTTAAGGAATATAGCAAAGGATTGGCTGGGTTTTCTTCCCTTGTTGAGAAGGGTTTCCCAGGATACTTCTTGTGTACTTGTGCATGGATATTCTTCTTGTGATTTGATTTGCCACAGTAGTTATGGTTCAAGTAATTGTTGACAGAAAATTGAAAAGGAATACATGAGCCATAGCTCACTGAAAATTTAACATGGTGTCAGAGCAGGCTTGAAGAAAACCATTGCACACTACAAATTGAAGGTAAGGTCCATTGTAGGGGTGAAGACAAGAGGGTCGGACCTCTCTTTGAAAAATCTGTGGTTGTTGATGAGGTCGGACCCCTCGTAACAAATTTGTGGTAGATAAGGAGGGTCGGATCTCCTCCCTGTGGTAAATTCAACCCTTGATCAACACCTATGGCATATGGAAAAGATGCCGCATCCCATGGAAAGGGCCGGACCCCTCCCTTAATCTTTTATGGCAAGGAGTAAGGTTGTCGCAGCCTAAAGAGAAAGGACCAAGTCCCCTCAGCAGACCGCAGCCACTCATTCTGGGTGGACCGAAATTCTGGAACAGCATAGGGGGCAGCCACTTATCCCTTGGTGGCTCGGCCTGCTAGATAAGAAGAGAACAGCCGCAGCCATCAAGCCTTTTCGGACAGCCACTAAGGAATAAAAACCACAGACCTGTGGCACATATAACTGAGGCAGTGTTTCATTTTTTTTATGAAGTTCAAGGTTGCTACAACCAGAAGAAACCCCATGACATGCCTCCTAAAAAGCATGATCACTTGCCAAAATTTATTAATTTTTTAATGAGTTATGACAGGTTACAAGTATTGTTGTAATACCTACAAGAAATCAGGGTGAGAAGGTGCTCTGCCCGGTGCAAGCTATAAATCAGCTGCCTATGATTTTGCCATGTAGCCTTGAAAAATAAGTGATTCCCAGGACCAGAAATCATTTACCACATATTGTCAGATGGCAGAGGTTTCATGGCACTGTGTGGGCCTGATTAAATTTGGTGAAGGTCCAGTAAAGGTAATTTGTTTAGCCAATGGTGGCAATAAGATTGCAACTGTAAGCTCTATTACTGCATTCGATGATATGATTGTTAATTTGGTGGATGGTAATTTCATAGTTAAGGACAGGACATCTCCTTCAGGTCGTGTCACTGCCTGGGATTGACTAGTTATAGGCAATGCCCAGTTACTGTTGGCAGTTGTCATGCAAAATTAAGTACGAGTATATTCACAGAAGAGATATATAGAAGATACACTTACAAAGTCAGGAGAAACTGAACATTTACACATTTTGTCAATAGAATATAAAGAGTCTCTTCCCCCAAGGAAAAGAAAATAGCGAAATGAAACTGCTGGCATGGTGTCAAGAAAATATGTGGCAGTATTAACAGTAACAAAAGGTTGCAGCAGCTGTGGACCCTAAATACATTGTCCAATAGCAAGGGCTATGTCTGAGTCACTTGACAGATAGCACTACAATAACATTGTTGCTGATAGAAGTCAGGATGTTGAGCAGAGTTCCAGGACCAAATCTGAAGGAGTCTCTAAGGTATAAAAGGACCAAGTCTGAAGTCTGTCCTGAGCATGCAGAAAGTTGCTACTAGACCAGAGTATAGGTAGCTACAAGACAAACAAGCAGAACCTCCATCGGTGTACTCTCAGGAATGCACTTGTGTATATATATATATATATATATATATATATATATATATTATTTGCATCATTGTCATAAAGGTATTTGCAGGAGGAAGGAACCCTTGGTGAAATCATGGACCCAGAGAAGTCTCAGTGCATTCAGAAAAACAACACACTGGAAGTGAAGACTCCAGGTTTGATTGTTTTTAATTATCATGCTACATTACAAGTAGGTGTTATAGCTGTGACAACAATCCTTAAAATTGTTTTGATTCTAGAGATGTACTCGTGAATCTCCTCTAGGAGATATTCTTGTCTTGTTTCCTTTTGTTTGTTTCCTTGTTCCAGGCAGGTTAACAACAAAGGAAGATGCTCTTCTTTCAAGACTTCAGAGGGAGTCACTTGACTCAAAGGGAGTCAAAACTAATTGAGAAGAAAGAAAAGACAAGTACCTTCTCCCCCTCAGTTGTTCAGAGGGAGACTGCCATTGATACAAGTTGATCCAGTTGATATTCCCAGGGACTTTACAGTAGGCCATAAAAGGCTTGTGTGGGCTTAACAAACTCTGCAAGAGGCAGAAAGACATGCAACTGATGGAAGTATCGAGAAATACAAAACGAGACTTGTAGTCAAAGGATTCTCACAAACAGAGAGAGTTGTCTATAATGTGACACTTGATCCAGTAAGCCCGATACACTTCCATCTGTACTACCATCCATGAGTTGGAAGCTATATCAAAGGGATGAATTCTTGATGAGTTTGGGTTTCAGCATAAGTGTTGTTGATCCAAACCTATATTATTACAGTGTTGATGACGAGAACCTGATTTTGATGACTTATTCAAAAAGCATTGTTGTTGTATACAAGTAAGCTTTGACTTCTGATTTCGAGATGAAGGATATGAGTATGATGCACACTACTTCTTGGGACAAGAAGTATGACAGAGGAGCGATGAGATTTTCCTGAGTCAAGGAAAATATACAATGGGAATATTAAAGAAGCTCAGTATGACAAAATGCGAATCCACCGTGATGGATTTGAAGAAAATAAAGATGATTCAGACAAGATTGATCCACAATTGATTGGATCACTGATGTATCTGGTTAACACCAGACTTGATTCATGCTATGCAGTGAATGTACTTAGTCAATCCTCGAGTCAGCCGAAACAGACTCATTGGATAGTAGTAAAAGCATGTATTGAGATATATATGAGGCACAGTTGGATATTGCCTGAGATATGCCTCTAGTGTGAACTTGAGTTTGCAGAATATGTCGATACAAATTGAGCAGAAAGTACAGTGGACCGGAAGAGCACATTTGGTTGTTGTCTTACAATGAAGTTTGCCATGATTTCCTGATGCAGCAGGAAACAAAACTCTGTGGCCTTCAGTACCACAGAAGCAGAGTATATAGCATCAAATGTGAGAAGCCATATGACTTCACAAGCTTCTGACAGATTTACTTGACCATGAGATGGATCCTATGATGATAACCAAGAGCCGTGTGTAAAGCTCTTTGAGAACCCAGTGTTTCCTGATGGATCGAAACATGATGAGATAAAATATCCTTATATCAGAGATATGATGCAGAGGAAAATCGTACACATGCAGTACCTTCCTACACATGAGCAAATTACAGACATCTTCACCAAACTAACTTGGTGAAGAATGTCTCCCTAGTTGAGAGGGAGTGTTGATGACTCCAACCAAGATAAAATTCAAGTACATCCGTGTGTGACTTGACATGATGAAGAATGCCTCCCTGGCTGAGAGGGAGTGTTGATGATTGCAACTATGTGAGACATTCTCCAGCTTACAAACCTGTGAGATGTGGATCATTGCAGCTATCTAAGACTTTCTCCAGCTTACAAACCTGAGAGAAAGCCCCTGAGAAGGGTGTGTGGTACCTATCTTGTGATGTTCCGTTCCCAAGAGTAGACCAGCAGGGAGTGACTTAGTAGTCTATGTGTTCCCGTAGACTATAGTCAGGCTCAAACAGGGAACAAAATGGAGAAATAAGGGTGATTTGGTGGCGATGAATTAAGCCAAAAAGCTTAGGAAAAGTCACTTAAGCCTAAGTCAACGAAGAATTAGAATGAAAAGGTGCTAAAGGGGGACTTAATTAATTAATTATTCACCTTAGGAGGAAAAGCACCTAACTTAAGTGAGGTCAATGGTCAATTAGATCGGAAAGGGTATAAAGGGAGGAATTGACCTAATTCCTCATTATGCATTGTTATGATTTGATGTTGAGAGTTCCCAGAGGAGGAAGAGAGTCGACTTTACTGTTTTGTGGATTTCTGGAGGAAACCACCACCATTGATCGGTTTCGGTGTTGAGACACACACCCTAGCCCATCGGAGATACCATCCAGGTATTTCACCGTGCTATTCAGGAGTATCCAGTTGCAGTGTGCGCAGCTCAACCAGTGAGAGCGCAAGTCAAATTGAGGGTTTGTGGAGCTCCACGAGGTCCGAGCTCAGATTGCATTTTCCTTCCAACCCAGTTGAGATCCAGCTAGGGCGTTGCTTAGATTGAGCCACTTTCCATCAGATTCTGATGGTGGAATCTTACAGGGGGCATCATCCAGCCATTTAGGGCACAGCTCTTCCGGCAGGACATTTGAGGTTGCAGACGGAGCATCAGAGCAGATCCGGGGAAACCCTCCCGACCCAGTTCCGCATTTGGCGAGACGATCGTTTTGAGTCCTATAGCAGTTGATTTCGTTGGTGGAATCATTTGGGGCGCATCCAATGTCCCAGGAGGTGTGCAAACCCCCCAGGGGTCAAGATCCGGTGCCTCAGAGACCAGATCTGACATCCGACACTCATTCGTTTCAGTCTAGGGGCCAGGGCGCTTCTATTGGGATAGTTTCCAGCTCATTCCGACGGGTGTAACCTTCCGGACGAGTTTTTCAGCTTGTAGCGATTACCGTACTTCTCCAGAATCGCCTATTTTGTCGATCTATCTGTGCATGCATCAGATCTGCCTTCATCTTCTAATCACGGGTATTTTTATGCTATTTGCTTGTATTCCAGTGACGATCCATGAGATCTAACTGACGACTATACTCTATATTTACAGTATGTTATTGTATTTCCATGCTTGAGTCGCATAATACATATTATTGGACAGTTGATGTTCTTTATTTCCGCATGCATTCTCTATATACTATTTAAACCATAAATATACAACATGCACGTGCAATAACCATAAACATCTCAAACACACAACTGAAACGCATCCAAAAACCTCCAGAGTATCAGATTTGAAGATAAAACACATCCAGAAACCCCCAGTGTATCAGATCTGCGAGACAGAACATTAGATCAGTAGCAAGTATCTTGATCAGCGGGATCAGGGATATTTCAGTGGTATCAGAGCTTTAGACCTACCAGCATGTGACTAAAGATGATGAGTACAACAGAAGACCCGGATGGTCGTGAGCACGTAGGTGACGAATATATCACTTACAACAGGCGCAAGGAAAGAAGGCCTAGGCCTGACTTTCCTCCTTTCCCTCCCAGTTCAGAGGAAGAGGAAGAGGCACACAGAGAAGCAGAGAGAAGAGCAGAGCATGAGGTTGAGCGCGAGGAAAAGAGGATGCTAGGAGACTGATAGGAGCGACCAGAGGGCAGTGGTAAGACCCCCATGGAACCAGAGGCAGCCTTCATGTAGGTTATCATTGATATGTTAGCTAGTCAGCGGACCATGTCTCACTCCTTGGCACAGGTGGTTGATAGATTAGCTATGGTGGGCATCCCGAGAACACAAGCCCCACATGCAGCACAGGGGAACTCAGGGGCAGGCAGTAGACCCCAGTCGCCCACTCGCACATACACCTCTGCGAGTAGAATTCTTCGACCTTTGTTTCCCAGTTTCTAGAGGGCACCCCCGATAGCAGCACAGATGTCGATAGCACAGAGACCGCCCACTCATGCAAAGGACATTGCAGAGTATCGGAGAGAGTATGCAACATTGGGCTGTGACTTCCATCAAGATATGACCCTAGTCGAGTATTGTGGGCTCAGACTCAGGAACCGCCACAAAGAGGAGGGTCGCAGCCGCAGCCGAAGCAGCAGCAGGGGCATAACATTGATTTCATCCAGAATGTTGGTAAACTCACCATACCTTCTTTCGACGGATCGTCCAAATGCACCGCCAGAGCTTGGGTACAAAAGCTTAACACCTACTACAAGCTCAACCAGATGACCAAGACAGAGGCCATCAGTTTCGCCACCTTACACTTAAAGGGTGAAGCACGCGAGTGGTGGTATCATGGATTGGTGACATTGGGCCACAGTCGCATCACCTCCTACCGAGAGTTCATAGAGAGACTCGTGGACAGATTTGACAGGAGGGATCCAGAGATCCATTTCAGAGATCTAGCCTGGTTGAGACAAACTGGCACAGCAGAGGCATTCATCTCAGAGTTTCAGCGGGTAGCAGTGGCAGTGAGAGATATATTCGAGCCTCGACTGATCATGTTATTCACAGAAGGGCTCACAAAACCCTTGAGAGGATGGGTGAAGGCATACCGACCTCACACCCTGCAGGATGCCGTCCTACGCACTAAAGATTTGGTAGACTCAGTGCCAAAAACTAAACCCTTCGTACCATAGAAGGATCAAGACCGGAAGCCATTACAGAGGGAATGGAAGGGTAAGGAGAAGTTGGATGATGAGATGAGGCGAGAGCTTATGAGGAAGAAGCTTTGCTTCAACTGCAGAGATCCTTGGGTCCCAGGCCACAGGTGCACGGGAAAGGGAGAGATTCACTATATTGAGGTGGCCGCAGACAGTGTGGACAGTGAGGAGGAGGAGCAGGACAGTGGATCCACCAGCTCAGAGGAGGAGCCAGAGAAAGCGGAGGAGCAGGACAGTGGATCCACCAGCTCAGAGGAGGAGCCAAAGCAAGCGGAGGAGCAGCCTCCCCGTAGACCACCGACGTCAGCAGGAGCCCACCCACCGGTTGCTCCACAGCCTCTTGAGCAGGTTAGCAAACAGAAACCAGCAAAGGGCGGAGTCATAGCGACCCTTTCTGGTGTACCCAGGTACAACACCCTCCGGATCAGAGGTACTATTCAGGGGCAGCAGGCAATCGCCCTGATAGATGGTGGGGCCGCCCACAACTTCATCGACGCTTCATTGGTATCGAGACAGGCCCTTCAGATAGAGGAGTTTGAGGGATTTGATGTCGCAGTGGCAGAAGGCCATACAATGGAGTGTTTAGACAGAGTTCCGGACTTGGAGATTAAGTTGGGCAACTACACCGTGAGAGATACATTTTATGTGGTTGACCTATCAGACACAGATGTGGTTTTGGGAGTTCAGTGGTTGATCACCTTGGGTAAAATCACCACCAACTACCAAACCTTGGAGATGGGATTCAGAGACAGTGATGGGAAGAGGGTTTTCCTGAGGGGCATGTCAACAGGAGCACCCAGGACAGTCTTAGCCAAGAGGATGGAGAGAATCTTCAGGCATGGGGAGGCAGCATTTGCCGCAGAGTGCTTGATCACTACGCGGAAGGATTCCAAGGGTCGACCGCAATATCAGACAGAGATCGATAACTTGTTGGGACGACATCAACAGGTTTTCGGTTCGATTCCACCAAGGAGACCGTCGGACAGGGGATTTGAGCACACCATTGAGTTGGAGGAGGGGGCCAAACCCATGATCACCCCCCTTATCGTCATCCTAAGAGGTTCAAGGATGAGATAGAAAAAGCAATCAAGGAATTGCTAGCAATAGGACACCATCAAACCTAGTAGCAGTCCATTCGCCTCTTCAGTTGTCTTAGTCCTGAAGAAGGATGGTACCATGAGGATGTGCATCGATTACTGGACTTTGAATAAGAAAACCATCAAAAACCGGTATCCTATCCCTCGCATTGACGAGTTGATGGATGAGCTGCATGGGGCAGTTTTCTTCTCGAAGATTGATCTACGCTCTGGATATCATCAGATCAGCATTAGAGAGCAGGACATAGAAAAGACGGCATTTCAGTGGCATTTTGGCCATTTCGAGTTTCTGGTTATGCCATTCGGGCTAACCAATGCACCAGCTACATTCCAGTCTTGCATGAACCACATATTCAGGGGGCAGTTAAGGAAATCAGTTTTGGTTTTCTTCGATGACATTTTGATCTATAGCAAGACATGGCAGGAACATATGGGGCACTTGGAGGAGGTATTGAGCATCATGGAGGCGCAGTCATTGTACGCCAAAGAGTCCAAGTGCGAGTTCGGGATGACAGAGTTGCTTTACTTGGGCCACATCATCAGTGCACAAGGGGTTCAAGTACATCAGGAGAAGATCAGGGCCATTTTGGATTGGCCAACACCCAGAAGTTTGACAAAGTTAAGGAGCTTCTTTGGGTTGTGCAGTTATTACAGGAGGTTTGTCAGGGGGGTTTCGCAGTTAGGAGCACCACTCACAGATTTGACCAAGAAGGGTGTCTTTCAGTGGACAAAGGAGTCACAACGGACATTTGAGAAGATGAAGGAGGTTATGAGCACATGCCCTGTTCTAGCCCTTCCGGACTTCTCGCAGTCGTTCATCTTGGAGTGCGACGCATCAGGGGTGGGAATTGGAGCAGTGTTGATGCAGGGAGGCCATCCCATTGTGTTTGAGAGCAGGAAGCTCAGCAAGTCGGAGGACTCTACCCTATTTATGACAAGGAAATGCTAGCAATTATGCACGCCTTAACCAAATTCAGGCAGTATCTGATGGGTAGCAGATTCGTAGTGAAGACTGATCACAACAGTCTCAAGTATTCCCTGGATCAGAAAGACCTCAATGAGAGACAACAAAAGTGGGTCTCGAAGATCCAAGCCTTTGACTTTGACATTGAGTATGTCAAGGGAAAAAGGAACGTCGTGGCAGATGCCTTGTCCAAGAGGCCACCGGGGTGTTCGATGATGGGCATTTGCACGGATTGGAAAGCACACTTGTTGGTGGAATATTCCAAAAACAAATTTGCTTGTGAGGTGATGGATGGACAAGTGGTTGACGATAGATACTGGGTACTAGATGGCGTCATTTTCTACAAAGACCGGATCTACTTAGTTCCAGAATCTACCTTAAAGGGGAAGATTTTGAAGGTGTGTCATGATTCGCCTGCAGCAGGGCACCAGGGGTATTTCAAAACTTACAGGCATATCAGGGAGAGATTCTCGTGGAAGGGTCTCAAGGATGATGTACTGAAGCACATCCAAGAGTGCATGACTTGTCAGCAGAACAAGTCAGAGCAGACACACCCAGCAGGGTTACTACAGCCTCTACCCATTCCAGAGCAGAAATGGGAAAGCATTTCTATGGATTTCATCACAGGCCTCCCTCGCGTGCAAGGCAGGCACTGTATATTTGTAGTGGTCGACAGGCTGACCAAATTTGCACATTTCTTTGCCATACCCACGGACTACAAGGCCATACAGGTAGCAAAGTTATTTTTCAGAGAGGCATTCAGATTGCATGGCCTACCCAAGCAGATAGTCAGTGATAGAGATGGGCGCTTCATCAGCGCATTTTGGCAATGTTATCCCTGATATCTAGGGATAACTAGGAGATCATGTCTCGAGGCCCACATGGTCCTAGACATGGAGTACCGAGAGCAGGAGCGACTTGAGCATGGCCCTGGAGGGCCCATCTTTCTTCTTCTCAGCTAGCTTTGTCCTGTCAGCAGTACCAGCTTCCATCACTACCGGCCTGGACTTGCATCAGAAAGGACTCTTGCTCCATGAAATAATTGGTCCGAGGTATCATGGTATGTGTCATATTTGATCATTATAACCTTCTTATGTATGCATTAGGTTTCTTTCATTTCGGATGACTGCTTGGATCTTACACTAATCCTCTTGACCATTGTTGGGGTGATTGATGGGGCAA
>ML784403.1:265135-285950 GCA_009831015.1 Picea engelmannii
GATAAATTGTGTACATTGAATGCCCATATCTCTTATGTATTTATTGAAGAAGTGATCTAAATCATTTGTCTTTGTTTAGCAATCATTGACTTCGTCAATAATTACATCTATTAATGCTCATATATATGTTGAAGATAGTCATTGATATTTGAAGTACTAACCACTGCAGCACATTTTAGTTTCATTTGTCTTGTCTCGCAAACAGGTGCCCGTTCAGTGATATATCTCTTCTTTGACTGTCTCATTCTTGGCAGTAATTTGTGAAAGGGAATCTCTTACCTTGATCCATTAAACCTTTAGCCCTTCAGAAACCCAGATTACATAGGGACGTCTCCCTTGGATTAGCCATCCTAAATAGAAAGAGCTCCTCATCGAGGTGACAGTGGGTGGGGAAGCTCTTGTTACGCCAGTTTGAAGCCTTGACTCAAGCTAACCTAAACCCCTCCTACGAGCTAGAGCTACCGGAGGGTAGCAAGATACATAACTTCTTTCACGTTTCTTGCCTTAAAAGAGCAGTGGGACAACAGATCAGCACTTCAGAGGAGTTGCCACCCTTAGATGAGGAGGGCCAGTTGGAGTTAGTGCCAGAGGAGGTGCTAGAGTAGAGAGAGCGCAGGTTGAGGAACAGGGTCATCAAGGAGTGCTTGGTTAGATGGAGGGGTCTTCCAGTGGAATATGCCACATGGGAGGGAGAGCATATTTTGCAGCACCCAGGATTGATGTTGCTTGAGGACAAGCAATCTCGGGAAGGGAGGACTGTGATGTTCCGTTCCCAAGAGTAGGCCAGCAGGGAGTGACTTAGTAGTCTATGTGTTCCCGTAGACTATAGTCAGGCTCAAACAGGGAACAAGATGGAGAAATAAGGGTGATTTGGTGGCTAAACGATGATTAAGCCAAAAAGATTAGGAAAAGTCACTTAAGCCTAAGTCAACAAAGAATTAGAATGAAAAGGTGCTAAAGGGGGACTTAATTAATTAATTATTCACCTTAGGAGGAAAAGCTCCTAGCTTAAGTGAGGTCAATGGTGAATTAGATCAGGAAGGGTATAAAGGGAGGAATTTGACCTAATTCCTCATTATGCATTGTTATGATTTGATGTTGAGAGTTCCCAAAGGAAGAAGAGAGTTGACTTTACTGTTTTGTGGATTTCTGAAGGAAACCACCACCATTGATCGGTTTCGGTGTTGAGAGACACACCCTAGCCCATCGGAGATACCATCCAAGTATTTCACCGTGCTATTCAGGAGTATCCAGTTGCAGTGTGCGCAGCTCATCCAGTGAGGGCGCAAGTCAGATTGAGGGTTTGTGGAGCTGCACAAGGTCCGAGCTCAGATTGCATTTTCCTTCCGACCCAGTTGAGATCCAGCTAGGGCGCTTAGATTGAGCCACTTTCTATCAGATTATGACGATGGAATCTTGCAGGGGGCATCATCCAGCCATTTAGGGCATAGCTCTTCCGACAGGACATTTGAGGTTGCAGACGGAGCATCAGAGCAGATACGAGGAAACCCTCCCGATCTAGTTCCGCATTTGGCGAGACGATCGTTTTGAGTCCTATAGCAGCTGATTCCATTGGTGGAATCATTTGGGGCGCATCCACTGTCCCAGGAGGTGCGCAAACCCCCCAAGGGTCGAGATCCAGTGCCTCAGAGACCAGATCTGATATCTGGCACTCATCCATTTCAGTCTAGAGGCCAGGACGCTTCTATTGGGACATTTTCCAGCTCATTCCAATGGGTCTAACCTTCCAGACAAGTTTTCCAGCTTGTAGCGGTTACCGTACTTCTCCGGAATCGCCTATTTTTCCAATCTATCCGTGCATGCATCAGATCCGCCTTCATCTTCTGATCACAGGTATTTTTATGCTATTTGCTTGTATTCCAGTGACGATCCATGAGATCTAACTAACGACTATACTCTATATTTCCAGTATGTTATTGTATTTCCATGCTTGAGTCACATAATACACATTATTGGGCAGTTGATGTTCTTTATTTCTGCATGCATCCTCTATATACTGTTTAAACCATAAATATACAACATGCACATGCAATAACCATAAACATCTCAAACACACAACTGAAACGCATCCAGAAACCCCCAGAGTAACAGATCTGAAGATAAAACGCATCCAGAAACCCCCAGTGTATCAAATCTGCGAGACAGAACATTAGATCAGTAGCAAATATCTTGATTAGCGAGATCAGGGATATTTCATATCTAAGACAAAGTTGGAACGTAGAGATGACCTCCTCCATTATAAGAGTTGAGAAGAACTACAGATGATTCTCCTGTGAGAAAGGCAATCTACAAAGTTGGATGTGCCTGTGGCTGAGCACAAGGTGAACGTGTGAAATCCCAAAGTGCCGAGTGCATCTTCATGAGAACAGAAATGAAGATGATGTATTAGCCTCCTCTGAGCAGAAGAGTTGACGAGAAACTCCAGATGACTCTCCTGTGTAATGCAGTGGAAAAGAAGATCTGTTGAGCGGACGTGCTTGTGGACGAGCATAGGTGAACGTGATCCTAGTGGCTAAGCACTAGTGAAGAAGTAGTTCTTATGTGTAATGCAGTGAGCCAGAGATATGGACATCCCTATGGATGTGCCCCTAGTGGATGAGCACTAGTGGGTGTATAAGATCCCTTGCTATATTGTTCAAGAGTCAAACCTGCCTGTAACCCTAATTGTAATGTAAAGGGTACAGGTCGGCCCCACCTTAATGTGATTAATAATTAATGTAAAAGATAATTAATATGGTTATTGTTAATTATATTTTGAGTGAGGTCGGCCCTATTATGACAATAGACACATCATTTGATGTGACAAGTCTTATATAAATAAAGGTGAATCCCCATTGAGGAAACACACTTATCATTGTGTCATCTCATGATTTCAGAAGTTGTGGTCTGAAATTATGAGAATCGCAGCACCCTCTTGTGTGCTAGTTTTGGTGATGGTGTGGGATTTCTTTCTCTTAAGGAATATAGCAAAGGATTGGCTGGGTTTTCTTCCCTTGTTGAGAAGGGTTTCCCATGATACTTCTTGTGTACTTGTGCATGGATATTCTTCTTGTGATCTTGGTTTGCTGCAGTAGTTATGGTTCAAGTAATTGTTGACAGAAAATTTAAAAGAAATACATGAGCCATAGCTCACTAAAAATCTAACAATATCGAGTCATTTTGATCACTCATTGAATATAAGTACAAGAGAGAAGTACACACTTATCTAGGAGGCTATTCTTGGTTCGTGTTTGGGTCTCTTTGGTCTTAATTTCATGAAACAGCATCGTATGACATTGTACATGTTGGAGGAATCTATACTGAGGAAAGTTTGCAGGGTTTTCTCCCCGTTGAGGGTTTCCCTGAGGATATATCTTGTTGTTTTGTGGATATCTATCTTTCAGTTGTGATCCTTTTGCATATTAAATAATAATATATATATACAATATCATCTCTTATGAAAAATCAACAGCCTCTACTTCACTTTTAAACCATATTTGCTCTTATTTAATTGTTGCATCATTACTCATTACATTCACATACATACATAAACAAACAATATAACTATGGAATTTCTGAAATTCCTCAGTTGTCCCTTGAGCCTTGGCTTAGTTGTTCAATGATCAGTACTAGTACAAGATAGTAAAAGTCGAAGTGGGCAAGGCCATGTGCAAAACTTAGGTGATTTGGACGACATAGAAGCCCCTTTGATGAAGTGGATTATCCAAAAGAAATTCGATGTTTAACAGTGTAATTTCCCCATGTTAATATAGGGAAGTATTCCCAAAGGTTAGCATAGTAACATACGTAATGTCAAAGATACATTAGGTAATGTTAAGCACCAAAAGCTGTAACATATGAGTTTGTACCGTATCTTTAATGTCTATAAACATATCACGAAGTGTGGAGATTGAGAGAGAGAGAAATCTTTTAATTGTAAAGTGTACAGAAAGGTTCTTAATAGAGTGTTTCTTCTCCCCAATCACTGACTTCAGTTTTTGCTATTGGGTTTGTTGTATTTGTCTATTTTTCACATATGCTGATTATGGAATACTAATGTGAGTGCATTCATTTTTTCAGAAATAATACTTGTAAGATGTATTAGGCTATGTCATCATATGTTGCCAGCCCTAAGCGGAATTTCTATATCCTTTCATGGATGGCTTTTTGAGAAATTGCCACTACAAAAGGGAGAGCTCCATTACCTAGAGGCAGCTTAAAGGGTGTCATGAATAGTATCAAAGTCAAACTTTCATTTCAATTGCAACTATTGAAGATATGGGGAGAATGCTTCAACACCAATGACCCTAAAGTTAATTTAAGAGCAAGGAAGAGGAACTAATATTGCTGCCAATGTAGTCTATAAAAACATTTAATTTTTTCTCTTATTTAAAGTTCATATGCATTGCAAAGTCTATTGAAACTGCCTGGATGTTCTACTCTATTCCATTGTCATTAACATTTTATGTTAAAGATTTTATATTCTAAAAAAAACAAAAGAGCTTCATATATATCTATATACCAACGAGAAGAATTAGTGAAAACTAATAAAACAATGCTTTCAAATATTTTTTTAAACGTGACATTCCATAAGGGTAACAAATTATCCTCACGCTATCTCCAAAGAAAAGTAAGGCATCTCCAACAATCTATAGCAGTAAATACAGAGCACTCTGATAACAAGAAAAGAGACATGCATAGCTTAACATTTTATTTGCTCATTTTTTCTTCTTGATACATCTTGAAAAGGATTATCACAGGGTATATTAAGTTTCCCATTAAGACAATACACAATTCATTCCAGAATTTCAAAAACTTGCTGTGTTCAGAGTCCAGACAAATCCATTGTCTGTATCAGATTACATACCGTAAGAGAAAGAAGCTGAACTTTAGAATTCTTATTCACGAGACGCTTCTTCACTGCTTTGACTACATCCTTTGCTTGTCTGTTTTTTTTAAATTCAAAATCATCCCAATCAAAACTTAAATAGATCTTGATACAACTTACAACAATAAATAAAATTAAAATCACAAAATTTGTTTCATATTCACAAAACAAGACATGGAAAATAAAGTATATAAATATTTGAGAAAAAATTTGAATATCAAATGTAGACTATTGAAAAATTAGCTCCAAGATGGTAAATTGAATATAGAGTGAAAAGGCATGCTAAAGCAAAGACAAGCATAAACATCCAAGAAGTAAAAAGCAAATGCATCAGTGATACACAAATACACGTACCCACACCTCAAATACATGTCCCAAATGGGGATGCTATCCTTGGGACATGGGGTACGACCAGGTCATAACCGATTCGATAGGGTACATAATGGACGCAAGGGGGTATGTCCATATCCCTTTCCTTCTATGGGACAAGGAACTCCACACATCCCCGGCATGGGGGTTCAACCCATGGCAAAAAAAATAACAAAATAAATATAAAAAGGAAAAACCCTAATCTCTCCCACCCTTTCTTGGTTAGTCCACCTACCCTCTACCTTCTATTAAAAACCATCCAAACCCAAAAGCGACTCCCTTCCACCATTTGCTATTCATTTTTTGCTAGTGTTGGTCATTCCTTGTAATGGACATAAGTATATAAATAAACATCAAATAAATAATAATAATAAATGAAGTGGTACATCCTAAGGGTCATAACCTTTCACCTCGTGACCCGTCAATGTGTATATATATCATCACGTAGGTCATTGTAAATAATCTCTCGTATTACATATTCAATACATTATGTTAATCTATATGGTTATTTTATGTTATCCTATTTGTTTTGGATATTCACTTTATGAACCAAGTTGTTCATTTCATATTCAGTAAATGAACTTTGTTCATTTCATTTGGTATCAGAGCTTATCTACAGTGGCACAATTGCACCTTATATACATCCAAATACAAGAGTTGATACTTTGACCGATCCATGTATCAACGTTGCTTAGAACGAGGATAATATTCAAACTACATTTCAAAGAGAATTAATTCCAGTACAATTAAATCTCAAAACAGAAGTCGTTCCCACACAAATCCACAGCAAATCGAATTATGGTGGTCCCCTTTCACTATTTGACAATTCTGCTCAACTCTTCGAAGATCATATCATCTCGTGTCTTCAACCTCAATAATGAAGTACTATGACAAGTATTGCAAGACAAAATGAAGAAGAAGCATTTTCCATAAAATACTTTGAGGACAACACATCATTGAAGGGATAGGCAATGTAATGGACATAAGTATATAAATAAGCATCGAATAAATAATAATAATAATAATAATAATAATAACAACAACAAATAAAGTGGTACATCCTAACTAAGGGTCATAACCCTTCATCATAACCTTTCACCTCATGACCCATCATTGTGTATATATACCATCATGTAGGTCATTGTAAATCATCTCTTTTATTATATATTCAATACATTATTTTAATCTATATGGATTCTTTTATGTTATCTTATTTATTTTGGATAGTTACTTTATGAACCAAGTTGTTCATTTCATATTCGATAAATAAAATGTGTTCATTCCATTCCTTTGCCAATTACTGTTTGTATCACTGTATTTCATTTTGATTGGATTTACTCTACTATCATGCACCTATGGCTAGGAGTCGTGAGTATGACATGAGACATTGAGAATTAGAATTATAATGACTCATGCAAGCCCCCAATTTGTGGGCACTTGTCATGTGGATGGGGAGAAATGAGCACTCAAGCTCACCTAAACCTCCTACACTACTGCATCCTAGCTATGACATCACTCACACATGTGACTTATCCACATGAAAACACCAAAATAAGCCTCACTCTCAGTCGAGACAACTTAGCAAACAAACAATAAACAACATGGCATACGCGTTAGCTCCATGAGGATTGCAAACAACACTAACACACATCAGCGTACAACGTTCACTGCATCAATACGTGACATCATCACACATCCACAGTTAGACACTCATAACATACAACAAAATAATCTACCATTTGGTAACATGGTCGCAACTGTTGGCTTTTTGGAATTGCGATATTCTTGGAAAATGAACAGGTCGTTTTCTTGTAACTAAAACTAGTTTTTAACAAATGCTGGAGATCCACATAACTTTCTTCATAACATACCCTAGAAATGGACTCATATACCAAGCCCTTGTATAATGTGTGGGGATAGAAGACAATCAATACACTAAGAAACAAATCCATGTAACCCCTACAATTCACTGCAACGTATTCTAGAGTTTTTCTACCCCATGAGGGTTTTCTCTAGTGCAAAATCATGTTGTGTAATATATTTGTGTGCATGCTGATTATTTGGGTTTACATTGCTTAAATTACGCATTTTGTGTTTTTGGCATAAACCTTTCTTAATATGGTTTTGAGAATATGCATAGCCGCCTATTGTATTTTACAGGCATGATAGTATTTAAATCTTAAGCCATCTCTCGAGTTGTTGTCCCCTATCTCCTCTGGGTGACATAGATCAACAAATCTCCTTCAATCTCGTAGCAAATGGGTAGTAGACAATAAATGCAAATCACTTCCCACTAAAATCAACCCCAACTCTACTCCAAATCAGCTCCAAATTTGTTCAAACAACTAGTGAATGCTACAATGCCAAGTTCTTCAAATATTCACAACGAGAAGTGTGAGGCAAAAAGGGGCAAGGGTGTTTACAAGGATGGGTTTAGGGTTTTAGGAGGGTTAGGGTTACTTTTTCTTCTTTTTTTTGGGGGGGGGTATTTTTTTAAATTGAGTGAGCTCACAATTTGGCACCCTAATCAGTGTATTGGATTGGGCCAATGACTTGACCAAGTTGTTGATTAAGTCAATCATTGATTCAACCTAGTCAACCATCGATTCCAAGCCAATTTGGCCAAAAAAACAATTTACATTAGTTGAGTCGATTTGGCTCTAACAGTTATTATAACATTGTTGCGAACCAATCACCCGTCTCCACAAAACACATGCATTCACTACACCCTATACATGCAAAACCATTTCCTCAATGACAGAAAGATTAAATCTTTATTAGCATCGTTGCCTCCCTAATCTTTGAGTCGTACACCTATTGTTTCTCCTCATCATTTGGATCTCTTACTACTTTGTCTATCCTCACTTCCAGCAATTGTTTGTAACCGTAATTGGCTATCGTATGTTGCTTGCACATATGATAACTGCGCCCATTAATATTTTGAGCATTTGTGAACATAAAATTATGTAGGATCCCACTTTTAAGTTCTAAACACCAAGCACTAAAACAAAAGTTTTTTAAATTTTAACAACCCTAAACAACCAAAAGACAATTTGTTTAATTTTGAAGAAGGGTGTATTTGTTTCAGCACTCACAGGAACCATCACTCAAGGGTGTGACACTTGACTCATTGATAGCAGTGCTTCCAAGCACATGACCAGATTCAGACACTCTCTCTCCAACCTGATAGAAAAGGACTCTTCTCTTCAGATGGTGCTTGGGGATGATTCCAAGCATGCAATCAAAGGCGTTGGAGAAGCCTCCCTACAACTTGATTCAGGTAACCCTCTTACAATTAAAGACATTTTGTTTGTACAAGGCTTAAAGAAGAATCTTCTTTCCATTTTTGCTTTAGAAGATAAAGGATTTAGGGTAGTTTTTGTGGATGGGCAAGTTCTTCTATGGCCTAAGAATTCAAGCATGGATAAAGCTACCGTGATTGGTGTCCAAGAGGGAGGATTGTACAAATTAAAGGGACACCAAGAACAAGCCCTTGTACACAAAAGTGTTAGCTCTGGTGAGCTATGGCACAGAAGACTTGCTCACATAAACTATAAAGCACTACCATTATTGAGCAAGGTGGTTATAGGTCTACCAGAGATCCAGGTAGATCATGATGGAGTATGCAAAAATTGCGCTCTTGGCAAGGATGTCAAGGGAAGCTTCACCAGCAGTGATAGCAAGTCCAAGGGTATCTTGGACATCATACACTCTGTTGTATGTGGACAGATGACGATGCCAACATTAAGCAACTTTGTATACTATGTCTTATTCATAAATGACTATTCTCGAAAGACATGGATCTATTTCCTAAAAGTGAAAGATGAAGTCTTTAACAAGTTTCAAGAGTTCAAGGCTTTAGTTGAAAATCTCTCTGAAAGGAAGATTAAAGTATTGAGATCTGATAATGGAGGTGAGTACACCTCAAAGGAGTTTAAAGATTTTTGCAGAGAAGAGGGGATTAAGAGGGAGCTAACTACTCCCTACAACCCCCAGTAGAATGGGGTTGTAGAAAGAAAGAATAGATCCATTGTAGAAGCAACGAAAGCGATGATCCATGACCAGAGCCTACCCATGCACTTATAGGCAGAAGCATCCAGTACAGTTGTGTACATCCAAAATAGAAGTCCTCACAAGATATTGGGGAACAAGACACCTAAAGAGGTGTTCACTGGAAAGAAACCAAAAGTCAGTCACTTGAGGATTTTTGGTTGTCTAGTGTTTGTACATGTTCCAAAGGAAAAGAGAACGAATTTGGAACCTTCAGGAAAGAAGGGCACATTCGTTGGATACAGTGAAACTTCGAAGGCCTATAGAATATACATCCCCGGGCAAAGACAGATTGAGATCAATCGGGATGAAACATTTGACGAAGATGAAGCCTTCAGAAGATCAAGGGAGTCTCACATGGATGAGGACCGAGAGGAGCAGGAGGCTCCAAGGGATGCAGTCATGGAAGATTAAAGTCTTGAGATCCGATAATGGAGGTGAGTACACCACAAAGGAGTTTAAAGATTTTTGCAGAGAAGCGGGGATTAAGAGGGAGCTTACTACTCCCTACAACCCCCAGCAGAATGGGGGTTGCAGAAAGAAAGAATAGATCCATTGTAGAAGCAGCGAAAGCGATGATCCATGACCAGAGCCTACCCATGCACTTATGGGCAGAAGCATCCAATACAGTTGTGTACGTCCAAAATAGAAGTCCTCACAAGATATTGGGGAACAAGACACCTGAAGAGGTGTTCACTGGAAAGAAACCAGAAGTCAGTCACTTGAGGATTTTTGGTTGTCCAGTGTTTGTACATGTTCAAAAGGAAAAGAGAACGAAGTTGGAACCTTCAAGAAAGAAGGGCACATTCGTTGGATACAGTGAAACTTTGAAGGCCTACAAAATATACATCCCCGGGCAAAGACAGATTGAGATCAGCCGGGATGAAACATTTAACGAAGATGAAGCCTTCAGAAGATCAAGGGAGTCTCACATGGATGAGGACCGAGAGGAGCAGGAGGCTCCAAGGGATGCAGTCATGGAAGAATCTACACCAGAAGATCCCATTCCAAAAGTTCAGAATGAGATGGAAGATTCAGAGAGACCTGTAGATCCGCCCTGAGAAGCTGCAGTCAGCAGAAAGAGACCAGCTTAGCTCCGGAACACCTTGCAGGAAGCTGAAGGACATACAGCTCCCAAAGGATCTTTTAGAGAGAGTAAGAGACCACATAAGTTTTCCAACTATGTGGCACTGATAAGCAACATCATTGATTCATAACCTTCCACCTTTGAGGAAGTTGTTGAGAAACAAGAATGGAGGGATGCCTTGATGGAGGAATATCAGTCCATCATGAAAAATGATGTGTAGGAGGTGGTTCCAAGACCAAAAGGGAAGTCAGTAGTGACTTCCAAATGGATCTACAAGATCAAGCATGCTGCAAACGGCAGCATAGAGAAGTACAAAGCAAGATTTGTGGCTAGAGGGTTCTCCCAGAAAGAGGGAGAAGACTATGATGAGACATTTGCCCCAGTAGCAAAATACACTTCTATCAGATCGATTATTGACATTGCTTCTGCGATGGGATGGAAATTACACTAGATGGAAATCAAGACTGCTTTCTTGAACGGTGTAATTGAAGAAGAAGTGTACATAGAACAACCACAAGGGTTTGTGATTCATGGGAAGGAGTCCCATGTGTGCAAACTGAAGAAGGCTTTGTACGGGCTAAAGCAGGCACCTAGGGCATGGTATGCCAGGATAGATGGATATTTGATGAGCTTGGGATTCACCAAGAGTGATGCGGATCCAAACCTTTACTATAAGGTTGAGAATGGATGCTTGCTTATCTTGGTACTATACGTAGATGACATGTTCCTAATAGGAGACGAGAAGCTCATAGTTGGGTACAAGAGGGAGCTTGCCTCGGAGTTCAAAATGAAGGATCTAGGTACGATGCATTACTTCTTGGGATTAGAGGTGTGGCAAAGATCAGATGAGATTTTCCTTAGCCAGGGAAAATATATTGTTGAGATCCTACAGAGATTTGGGATGATGGACTGCAAGTCCATGACCACACCTATGACGATAAATCCGAAACTCTTGAGTGATTCATCTTCAAATTTGGTGGATCCCACGATGTACAGACAGTTGATTGGATCTTGATGTACTTGGTTAACACCAGGCCGGACATATGTTTGCAGTGAATACCTTGAATCAACACATGGTTGAACCCAGACATGTACATTGGATGGCAGCAAAACATATGTTGAGGTACCTTCATGGTACAATTGGATATGGATTGAGATATGTCTCGAGTGGAGATGTGAAGCTACAGGGATATACAGACTCTGACAAGGCAAGGAGTGCAATGGTCGGAAGAGTACTTCTGGATGCTGCTTCAGTTTGGGATCAGGTATGATCTCATGGTTGAGAAAAAAGCAGACATCAGTGGCACTCAATACATCAGAGGCAGAGTATATCGCAGATAGCGTGGCAAGCCGTGAAGCAGTGTGGCTTCGGAAGTTGCTTGCAAGGATATTTGATCTAGAGTTGGAGCTAACTTTGATACACTGTGACAATCAAAGTTGCGTGAAGCTTACAAAGAACCTTGTATTTCATGACAGGTCTAACCACATAGAGATCAAATATCATTACATCCAAGACATGGTGCAGAGAGGAGTTGTAGAGCTCCAGTACATATCCACGGATGAGCAGATAGTGAACATTCTCACCAAGCCTTTGTCAAGAGTGAAGTACGAGTACTTTAAGGACAAGCTTGGCGTGATGCTGAATGTCCACCCTCGTTGAGAGGGAGGTGTGTTGTTTCTTCTCATGCCGACTAACCCCTCTGGCCAAGGGTTCCCTAGATCAGTCATGTGACTGAGGGGGTAATGCATTGTCAGACCTGATGAGAGATGAAACATCACACGCATAGTCATGAGGACTATGGGAGTAGCTTCGTGCTACTGGATCAGACTATGATTATGGTTGATGGCATCTTGTAGTAACTGTGTGTTACTAGCTGATTGTTGCATAATCATAGGTATGACTATGGTTGATGGCATTGTAGTAGCTAAGTGCTACTAGTTGATTGTTGCATAGTCATACAGATCCTGACTATGGATGATGGCATTGTAGTAGTTGTGTGCTACTCGTTGATTGTTGCATAGTCATGGAGATGGCAGACTATGATGATGGTTGATGGCATATTGCAGTAGTTGTTTGCTACTAGTTGATTGTTGCATAATCATAGAGACTACTGGATTGCATGGTGGTAGCTTGTGTAGCTATTAGTTGATTGCAGGAGAGAGACATCGTGTCTCTGGATAGTCGATGTGTGCTACTTGGAGTGGTTATGTACCACTGGATAGTAGTTGTGTACGACTATGGATCGGCACAGTCATGTTCTACTGGATGGCATTGTAGTAGTTGTGCGCTACTAGTTGATTGCCATGGAGACTACCAATTCACATTGTGAGTAGTTGTGCACTACTTGATTGCAGAGACTGTGACAGATGATTTGAGCTACCGATGGAATTGTGGCAGTTGTATGTTGCCATTTGATTGCAGTGTAGTCAGTGGACTACTAGATGAAGACATCGTGAAAGATACCTCCCTAGCTAAGAGGGAGGGTTGATATCAGTTTGGTAGCTGCAGGAGGAACTCTCCCTCCTAGATGACCTTTCTTAGATGCAGAGAAGATTCCAGAAGCAAGAGATCCATTGGACAGATGTTGAAACACCCCAGAAGAGAAGTCGGCCCAGAAGAATTAGAATAATGAAGTGGCACCTTTCCAGAGAAGAAGTCGGCCCAGTCTAGTGGCCAGGAAGACTATAAATAGAGGACGTCTTGGCTCATTTGTTCACTTACTCGCACTCTCTCATCCACCCAGAAGCAAGGCGCAAGTTTGGAGAAGGTGATGCAGTAGCTGTAGTGACTCGGTTTCTTCTTGTTCAGTCTTTTAGTATCTCTCTCTTGTGCGTTACTCCTTGAGGAGGTGCGCTACCTTGGTATAAAGTTGTTGTTGCAGTTGTGGTGGTGTTTTCTAGTTGAGCTAGCCTTTGAGCTAGGGTTTATCTTTTTTGGACTTGCTTTGTGAACGGAATCTATCTAAGGTTGTTGGGTTTTTCCCCCATTTGGGGTTTTCCCAGGGTAATTCTCTTATGTTCTTTTGTCTCTGTTTATGGTGATATTGCTCAGTATATGATAAACAAGTTAATGCTAAAGAAGTAAAAGAACACTATTGCTCTATAAGTAAAGAAACACTAACAATATAGTGGGATTGCTTTTTTTGGGGGGGGAACGCTATGTAATGGGTGGAAAAGCTGGGAATGAGTGGTAGACTAGCTATGTATGTCTAGTTTTGGTGTCAAATTCCACCACTTGGTGAATTGAAGCTATGGACTTAATGGCCCTATGTCATATCCCATTTATCTTTAATAGGTAAATCTTCTTTTCTTTTCAGGGAAAAAAAAAAGCAAGTCGTGCCCTTTAAAATGGTATGCTCAATTGTTAGGAACTACCATTCAAATCCTGCCACTTAACATCCAACATGCACACATACTTTTCATATGTCATTTGAGTTATTTATTATTGACAACTTGCGGAAACTTTAGCATGCCATCAAAAATGTTGTAAAAATGGCAAAAATCTCACAAAACGCCATTATGATGATCTAGTTGTAAACAAACAAAAAATCAACACAGAGCATTCCCAATTAAAGGAAATAAAAAATAGAAAACATAAAATGATCTTCTCCTAGGACTCCATACACAGAGAAGCATTCAGAGATGGGCCAAGTGCAAAGCAATACATAAATGGCAAATATAAATTAAGAAGATGGAAGTGATAAAAATATAAAAACAAAATACCAACTGTCAGAAAGCCTGAGCAGGACAGCTGCATGGAGCAATCAACCTTTTGGTCATGAAAAAAGGTTAAATGATACACCTACAACAAATGGAATTATGGTATTTGATTCCAACAAAGGAAAAGCTCTACATAACATCTGAACTATCAAAGTTGAAAAGGCATATCAGGGACCACCCTATGATCCCTAAAATCAGATAAAAGCATATTGATAATGATGTTGGCATAAAAGTAGCAAAGCACAAAGCCCTCCCAATGATTCTGCATCAATTCTTAACACTGAAAGGCATACGAAAGGCCCGTCCACTTTCTTCGTCTTTGTCAAAATCAGGCTAGAACAACAGAGATGCAATTTCCAAAATTGAACAGATTATGTACTGAGTGTGATAAATTCAAGATTAAATCTCAAAAATAAGACATATTTTGGAGAATATTCCATAATGACTGTAAGATGGAATGGAAAACTGGTTTAATCACAAGATTTGGTGCAGGGATCGACATTGGAGTTGATCATTAATTTACGTACAGAGCAAATCCCCCCCCCCCCACAGTCTCGAGAAGATTTTAGGGGTTAATATTCAGCACTTGACTGTTTTTTTCCAAAATTATCCAAAAACGACTCACTCATTCGAAATAAATATTCCCACAAACTTCTAGACAATAAAAATATTTTACTTGAAAATTTTAATGGAAAATATATTTTCATTGGAAATATAAAAAAAAATTCCATAATTTTTGCCCAATCTTTAGAGTTACATTTTACGGATTATAAATATTCTCCAATGTTTCTACACTTGCAACAAAAATATGGTTCCTTAACATTTTCCCTCCCCGCTTGTGCCATGAAAAATCAGCTCATAACGTAGATTTTGGTGAACATGAGTAATGAAGATCAAATGGCATTACTAGATAGGTAGTCAGTTAAGGAAGAAATGCAAATCTAAGAAATGTGCAGACATAATGAAGAGAATGAATAGCCCGGCCGGCTAGCTCTAATAGTTGAGCTTGGAGGTTTTGAGGTCGGACTCGAGGCTGGCTGTCTCTGTTGCGTGCTTCATTTGATATTCCTACCGGGTCAAGTATCGTAATAAGTGCTAATGGATTTACACTAGGTATCATCCGCAAAGTGCATGAAATGCCCAGGGGTTTGCTGCGAGCTTTCCTTGAAAAAAAATAATGAAGAGAATGAGCATGGGCTAACTAATGTCAGAAGTGAACTGCGTCCACAAAAATAACGGTAGAAAATACCCAAAGTAATATATACCTATTACCCAACTTTCAGTTGGTAGGGAAATCCCCATATGGTGCGAGGACAAAGCTGTATCTTAAAGTGAAAGGACACCGTTGGATTGGAAACTCAAACCCACTAAATGGGCAATTGCGGACAGTTGGGCGTAAGATCAAAGCGACTTCAATTCAGAACCTCCGTAAGATCAAAAAGAGACGATATTCTGTGCATATGGTAACAGAAGGCATAAATGATTAAAGCACAGATTTCAAAATCTTATATTAGAGAGGGGGAGCCGGTTATTGATACATTAAACATTCTGAGAGTGTAAATTTAGATTTGAATTGAATTATGAAGCTGAAGAGACAAAGATAAGCATCGTACCCTTGATCGCTACTGACGATATCACAGATCTCAATGTTCATCGCCCAGTCCGGGCCAATCAACATATCACTCGTGGCCCTCTCCACAAGAGAGCTTGCCATAATTCTTCTACTATTTGCACAGACAACGGACGGGATCAATCCTGCCTAAAACAAATGCGCTCCAGTGGAATTAAAGAAGCCTGTTTGAAGCCCAAATAATTAAAAAGACCTCTTCGGATCGAAACCCTGGGGTTTGCGAAGAATCGTTCCTTGGTCGGCCAAAGATCGCCAATTTTAACGCGGAATCTCGATATTAAAGCCCTGCAAGCTCTGAAACAAGCCTCGTAGAGATAAATTTGGGTCTAGCTGATTCGAAATCCATCGGCATAAAGGCCAAACCCTGAGAGATCTCCTCCCTGGACGGCCCAATTCTTCGCTAATTCTCGTCACAGAATCAACATTTCCCGATAGCTCACCGCGAGTTTGGACTCGCTTGCTTTTACTCGCATAAAAAACATTAAAATAAAATAAAAAACTAAATTAAAAGTGAAGTAAGGATAAAGTATATGGTAAAGAGCCAATGCCTTCATTACACGTATCGCCACCTAATGTTGCGTATTGTCTCGTGTTAAAATAATGGATGACATGCGTAGACCGGCCACTTCCCTAGAGAATTTTAAGGTCCAAATTTGTACCCTCTGCAATGTAGTTTCGTCATATACCGATTCCAAAATCTCTATCTATTGAGAAGGGGCACCCACTTTACAAGGCAGATCACGACAAAATAGTTGAGCAGCGCAAATCACCTCCCACTGAGAGAGCAAGAGCCATTCGTTTTTAATCATCTCACACGGCTCTCTTGTTAACTTCAAGTGAAACCAAGATAACATTTTGTCTGAAACTAGCGTTGCCAATTTGGGTTTGATAGTTTTTTATAAGAAATGTCTTTTTTAAGAGGGTGTAATTTTTGTCATTATGGATTTCTTTATGGTTTACCTTGATCATGTGTCGTGAAGAATTTATGGTTTATCTTGATTGACCATGTGTCGTGAAGAATTTATGGTTTATCTTGGATATTATCTTCGAAATTAGGGGAAGTGTCGAGGAGTTTTCCTCGTGATATATTACTTAGGAAAAAGACATAAGCACTCTCTCTCGTGAATATATTCAGTGACTAAGCCTTGTGCCCTGAAGAATATAGGATTTACCCTAGATACCATTCTCAAAATGAAGGGAAGTGCCCAAAAGTTTTCCTCGAAATATATTACCTAGGAAAAAAGACATAACCACTCTCTCTCATGAATGTATTCTTATAACTTATAGTTTAATATTTGGGATAATTGTACTCGTATAGATTAGGATTTAATATTTGTTATTAGATTTTTTTATTTCATGACCCGTCGAGCAACTCTATTTCTCTATGTTCTGCACCCACGACGAGTGAGTCACTCACTATACCTTGCCCTTTTTGGGTCTTCATGCCTAAAGACCCTTGCCTCCTTTGTCGAGCGAGTGATTCATACCTCGACCTAGTGAGTGACTTTGTTTGTCTCATATATATGAGGGTGGCGGTGCAGGGAGATCTTAAGGACTAATATCTCCCCTAATATAAGTTTTCCCTGATATCTACCCACATCCTCACCCTCGTATATATGGGTGTGGGGGGAGATATTAGCGAAAACGTATACATGAGGGTGAGAGTCGAAGTTTTCATAACAAATCTAGCTAGTAGAAAAGTCACACAAACTTGCAAGAGAGAGAAGAGAGGAGAGAAAAAGAATGAATTGTATTAATTGTTGAGTAAAATGGTAAAATACACATGATATACTCTACATGGTTAAGTGAATGTACCATAGTAGTGATCTAGAGAGATCTAGACACTCACTTATAAAAATCGAAGTAATATGTCACCTAGTCCTAGTTAATCGGTCCATGCAATCATAAGTTAATTGAGTCACACATGTGGAAGTGAGAGAAACGCATATGCAATCACAAGATATATGCCCTCTTGACCACATGCACGAGATATGCGCACTCATGATGAGGAAACCGAGGTGAACATGCAATTGTTGGTGATAAAACTGAGGTTGACATGCATGAGTGACCTCCACTAGTCTAACTGAGGTGTAACTGAGGTGTAACTGACTCTAAATTGAAGAGAGAAGGTGGCCTAATTTGTAGAGGAATATTCTCAAGAGAAAATATTCTCATCTATGGAAGTGACCTCAACATTGGACTATCGACCTTAAGAAAAGAATTACCTAGGTTAGTGTGTAATATCTCCAAGTTTTCCCTAATATCTTCTCCACCCCAAGTTTTCCTAATATCTCTCCCACCCTCATTCTCACCCTCATCTTCATATATTAATAAATATCAAACTTAAATTTATATAAATATGAATAAATTCACATAATACATATCTTCATTTTCTATTGTTTAATTTTTTAAATAAATATATTTATTAATAAATATCAATTCCAAATTTATATAAATATAAATTATGCACATATCACTTTTAATGTTTATCTTTGTTAGACTCTCATATATTATCCAATGGGCATTTATGCCTCAACGATATTCCAATCAATCTCCATAAGAGAGCCAAACCTCCTTTTGCAACGTCTTCAATTATGCACATCTATTATCATCACTTTGCTTTGGATATTATTCATCCTAGCAATTGTGATGATCTTAAATAAACACCAAGTATATTATTTGGAAGAAAAATGTATAACATACAAAATTTAAATAATTTAAAATTATTTAAATAAAGTTTAATTTTGTTAAAAAAATAATAATTTATATATATATATATATATATAATTTGAGTGGATCTAAAGATTAAGAATATATGTTTCATCTTTTAAAATTATAAGTTCAAATTAAGAGGAGGTAGGGTATGTATATCTCTGTAGATTTTAGTAGTCAAATCATTGTGTGAAAGGGGTCCCTTGTCACACAAACAAGGGGGTCTCATACACCAAAGCGTGGAGGGGATCCCTTGTCCCATAAACTAAGGGGTCTCATACACCAATTTGATGTCTCACTTGGTCGTGACCTTAAAAATAGATTATTATTATTATTATATAATTTAATTTTTATATAAATAAATATATCAAATTTTTATTTTTATTTTTAAAATTAAATTAATTAATATTTGTAAATGATAATGATTCAATTATATATTGACTTGAAAGGGTTTAAAATAAACTATCTAATAAGACCATTGATTGAAGATCAACTATAATGCTCATGAGTACCATAAACCTTCCACGTGATAAGCCACAATACCAAAACTCCATGACCATTAGTGAATAAAAATGTACAAAATTGGTTGCAACGATTGATATTGGGGAGAGAGATTGAAAGGTGGAGGGATCCCCTCCAATCTACAAATCTAATTTGTCAACCTTTTTCATTAAATCGTCCATATGAATTATCACAAATGCATTGGCAACAACATCAGGGGTTGTACTTGTGTTTTGGTAAATCCATATTACCAAATGTGCAAATGTTGAAATTCTTATTATCCATTACATATGACTTGAGTCATTGAGAGGAAAAGTTGTTTCTCCCCCGTTTAGGTTCAATTCCCACTTTGTGACATATTTGCTCTTCATAAATTGATTGTTGTTGAGATGTTGACCTAGCATTGAGCCTTGAAAAAACAAAATTACCCTAACTACCCTATTCAAAATGAGCCAAGTATCGCCCGGATGGGGTGTTAGTAGGTTACAGGTGTACAAGTGGAGGGGACGACGCCTACCAACGCAGTACCAGCCACGTGACTGGCGCATGCACCTCCCCTCCTCCCACACCATGAATTTGCGTAGGCCTCACTCTAGCTAAAGCGCCATTAACTCTTTGAGCGCGCTCCTCTTTGTCTCATCGTTCGATCAATGGAGCCTCATTTATGGTGGTTACCTATGCGCGTGTGTGTCTTCCCTCTCCAACATTATTCATATCATGGCACTCCTCGATTGGTCCATCAGTTCTTCCTCTTCCCAGAAGAGCCACCACTCGGTCTGCATTCCTCCCTGGTTCTTACCTGTTACATTAGCTAGCTCTTATTGCCTTCATACCTTCTTTTTGCTTCAGTCATACCTCGACTGCGGGGGAAATCCAAGTGAGGCTCGCCCTGGTACCAAACAGGCCTCGCATGGCCATCTGGCCTCAGCCTACCCCAACACCTTCACACAGATCTCCACCTTCTTCATCCTCCTCCTCGCCATGGGCCTGTCGAGTCGAATGGTTCAACCTCCTAGGGAATTCACTGGGTTTCGCCCCCGGTGCATTACCAGACATGGCCTCTTCCTCGCAACCCGCCTTGGTCGTCCCACCAAATTCACCTAAGAATTCATCTCATGAGCCACCACTAATGCATCCACCACCGACCCATTCTCCTCATGAAGACACCTCCGTCCACCGGGAGAAACCACCGGACCAACCACACTCCTGTTTGAACTGCGCCTCCTGCGCAAAGTTTCAAGATGACCTTTCAATTCTGCAAGACCTGGTGTTCGAGGTCCGCAAGGAGGTGGACGACTTACAGTTTCGTCTGGAAATTCTAGACAAGAAGAGGACGCAAATTCTGCAAATGCTATCCTCTCTGCAAGGCACTTGACACTCGACAGAACAAGCACCGGGTGCACTAGCGGCCTCAACGATGGTCTTGGTTCTGGCTCTCCAAACGCCAACAGTGGACAACTCAACAATGGTCTCGGCTTCGACTCTCCAGGCGCCAACAACGGACAACATGGCACGCAACAAACCGACTGCATAAGCTACGATACCTGCACATGTGTTAGATTGCATGGCATGTTTTAAGCTTTGTTTATGCTTGGACAATTCTCTTTTTGTCTGTCATAAGTCAATCCTAGATGTTCTAGAAGGTAGGACGAATCGGTTTCCCCACGGGGCGATTATGTTCCAGATGATTAAAAATGAGGTCTGCTTTGGTTTTGGAGGCACTCACTAAATTGATTTCTCTCCGAAACAATTCAACATTCACGATTCTCGAACACTCATGACGCTATTGTAATTTTTTGCTTATGAAAAGTAATTTATACATACTTAAAAAAAAAAAAAAAAAACAACAAATACCCAC
>ML784403.1:286087-302024 GCA_009831015.1 Picea engelmannii
TATATATATATATATATATATATATATATATATATATATATATATATATATATATATATATATTACCATCCTTACAAATACATCCTTCTTCGTTAATTTTGCATTCCATTAATAAGGTGTACACGTTTTATTAAAATAATTTAATATAAAATACACAAGCTTATATATATTTTTATATATAAATATTTTTAAATATTAATAAAAATATAAATTTTAATTAAAAAATAGCTTCGTTCAAAAACAAATATAACCATGTACTTCTCGTAAATATATAGCTTTGAGCGTTGAAAACACAAATTTACTTTAACTACCTTATTCATCAAAATGAGCCATGTACCCACTAAATCTCAAAAAAAAATTGTATTACATTAAAAATATATAATAAAATTAAAATTAAAAAAAATATTACCATCCTTACAAATACATCATTTTTCGTTGATTTTGCATTCCACTAATAATATGTACAAGTTTTATTAAAATAATTTAATATAAAATACACAAACTTATATATCTTTATATAAATATTTTTAAATATTAATAAAAATATAAATTTTAATTAAAAAAACAACTTCGTTCAAAAACAAATATAAACCATGTACTTCTCGTAAATATATATATATATACCCAACACCTGAGGATATATACCAATCAAGTGAGGAGAAGAGACTCTTTATATAAAATACCTTAATATTATTCATGAAGGTACTTATTCATGTCCTTGGAGTAGAAGGAAAGGATATATGATGCTTTGATTACAAATTTGTGTATTTGAATTTGACCATTGGATACACTTTCAAACGCAGATCCTTTTCAGTGGTTGAATATCCCTTGCATTAATTTGATGATGATTAAAAGATAAATATGGGGCTTGCATCATATAACCTAACTCTTAGTGTAACTTACTCCCATTGGGCCACACTATAAATTTTAAAGACAAGGTAAAGGTAACATGATACATTAAAAAACATTTGATAGAGACATTCACGAAGAAAGCAAAGCACGGGCAAATAAGACACATTTGATAGAGACATTCATGAAGAAAGCAAAGCACGGGAAAATAAGACAATTAGTTGTTCCTTGTATATGAAGGAAGTGGGTTAGAGAATGGCAATCTACATGTAAAAACTTTTTTTTGCATTCAGTTTGAAAAGCTTGAATTAATAAATGCATGTAGTTGCCATATGTGTGTTCACTTTAGTGATGTTATCAGGGCCTTGAGAACCATGCCATAACATAACTTTAGTTTAATTTTAGCCATGAATCATGGTCTAAATGTGTTATAATTTTAAATAAATAATTGTATTGTATTATAAACATAATTGTATAGGAATATTTTACAAATTGAGTGGTTGTGTTTATTTTTCAATTTTTATTTGAAGTTGAGTTATTTTGGATTTTTTTAATATAATTTAATAAATTATGGAAATGACAATATTGGGAAAGGTGTTATATTGAACTTGTGATTTTGAAAGTCGAAGCAAAGACTTAAAGACAGTGTACTAATCAACTAAACCAAGTTTAAAATGATATTAACAACAAAGTATGGTAATGGATTATGGTATGTGTGGGTTATTAATTGATTGTGTGCTTTTAAATGTTGTCTTTTATAACATGTCGAAATTGTTGTGAGAGAGATTGTTTTCGATTGAACAATAAATTGAGAGAGAGAATGATCAATGATCAACACATCAACATACTTGTTGGAGGAGTTGACTAGGTCAAAGAGTCAACTTTATTTGACCATTATAAAGAGTGAGTCGACTATGAAGCTTGGTCAACTAGATAGTCGGGTTGGTCAATCACTCGATTGGGTTGACCGACCAAGGTAATTATGGTAGTTGCAACTACCTTCTGTTGATTGTAAATAGGCATGAATTTGTGATGTAAAGAGGTTGTTGTTATTAATCATATAATAAAAGACTACTTGTTGTTGGTTCCACCATTACTTTTCTTCTCTTCCTCCTTCTATGTATGCATTCTTGTATGTTACTATGTTGTAAATTATGGATGTGTGACTACACTATTGGTAACTACCTATTGCGTAATTCCTTAGATTACAACATCAGTTCCATTGCCAATAGTACATGATCCAAGACTATATATTAGTTGTGTGCATGCATAGATGTTGATTGTTGAGTAGATCTGCAAGTGGTGACAAAGGAATTTGGAGAACTACCTGAAAACCTACAACAATAGGAATTGACTAACACTTGCACAAGGGAGGGCACAATTTGTCATTAAGACTCACTCCTAGAAGTTATCCCAGAGGAGATAAGAAAATGCATTAACAAGGTTGTGCAAGAATAAGCGAAGAAAAGATGAATAATTATTGTCAAAGTTAATCAACGACAGTCAAACTAAGCTTTATGAATGAGTATTGAGATCAATTCCTGCTTCTGAAATTTCCTTTCCCTTTCTATTTTCCCAACTTCCTTTTTCCATTTATTTTCACTCTTTTATACCTACCTATGTTTCCCCTTTTCCTTTTTCCCTTCTTTTATCCCTTTCTAGTTACCATACTTAGTCGTATTTCAAAAATCGATGGGTTCATGGGCCTTCATTTCCATTCACTTCCCTATGTCACGAGTCCAACCAATTGCCTTGCTACATTATACTTAGTCATTTTTCCAACATCGAGGGTTCGCAGATTCAGCTTTCATCCTCCAAGTTCTGTGATCTCCGCCTTGCACCTAAATTTTCGTGATCTACATTATGACCATCAGATTTGTCGCGGGTATCGAGCCCTCAAGTATTTCATTTCTCTTGCGTGTAAGTACGACCGACTTCTTTTCAACACTCAACTTATCTTTGATCATCCATAACCGCAGGTTCCCGGGTTGGTGGGTTCATGAAAAGCTCCATATTCAAAATTGCTCTTGTCTGTCCCCACCATCTTCATGTTTTTCCCAATATGCATTAAGTGTAGTTTAATGCTAATAATTGATCATGCAGGCTCCAAAAAGATTGTCATTAATATCGAAGGGCTCGAGGAGATTTCTCATTAAATTGCATTAAAATGTTATTTGCCAAAGGTTATATTATTGTCATCTCTCTGAAAGGATTCATTTCAAGTTATTATCCAGCTGAAAGAATACTCTCGTCAACCTATGGCAGCAACTAGATAACAGTTATGTGGTGATACTTTAAATATTTTTAATCATGAAGACCAGAACTTTTAGTGGTCTAGAGCATATTCATATTACTCCTCTCCTCCTACATAGAAAGACATATTTTGGGCATCCGGAATTGCTCGCGCATGATGTGTTCCAGAGGTATTTGACTGTAAAGAACTTGTTGCATGGTGCGTGGAGAAGTATGTGCCAAGCTAGAGAATTATACAACTCCAAAGTTGAGATATTTAATGGGTTATCCACTGAAAAAATTTATAGCATACTTGAATATAATGAAGAAGAAATAGACAATTGGCTAGTTGATTATTCCGTGAAAAATCAAGATATCGAGGAAGCAGTACATGGTATTTCTCTTGACTTAGGAGACTTGGAAAGTGAATTATTCAACATTAAAATTAGGCAAAACGTTGCACCAATGAAAAACTACATTAAAGATTGCTTCAAAAAGGCAATTGACAAATTAACCAAAGAAGGGAAAGAAATAGTTGAGACGGTTCCTATAACTGTCAGTGAAGACAATAAAAGAACAACAACAAGCAAGTAAAAGGAGAGAGACCATCATAGTAAGTTTATGTTGATCACATCTTGCTTTCTTTATCAGTTCTTTCATCCAGTTACTCTGCTTCTTTGACTAGAAAGGTTTAACCGAAATTTGATAACTTCTCCCTGTCTTCTTTCCAGGTATTGCTACTCTGTAGTCGCCCACCATCCTCCTTCTACAACTTACTTCTTGTTTATATTTTCTTTATGGTCCGTGGGAGCCCCTAAATTTCAAGGCTTTGTAACAAACTATATATTTTTCAGAAATCCCAAGAGAACTATTTCGAGATCAGTTTTGATTGTACTTTGTAACTCTGAGTTTTGAGTATAAAGTATTTGAGATTGATCTATTATTATCTTTATTTTAGCTCCCAATGTGTTTACTCTATTAAAGTTCTCTTATGCATAGAAACCATTTTCTTTTATTTTATGTGATCAAAAATCTTTAGTTTAACTATGATAGATGTGAGGAAATTATGTTTTTCAAATATATGATGTGTGTGGTTCTTGGTCATCTCTCATGAACTCTTTTTTTGAAAACAAACAAATTTTATTTTACTGCAATCTTTATCTTTCTTTGAATATCACGATGGACTTTCTTAGAGTCCTGCATTATTCTCAAAATTTAGAATCCCAAGAAAATCTTGAAATAAAGATGAGTACCATCTCTATAAAAATGTAGGGGGATTTGTATCCCTATGAGGTTGCCATTTTGGTCCTAACGGATTCAAGCGTCAACATTTTTGGCGGCCATATTGGGGAATGAATTGAAATTTGAAATCTGGCTTAGCATCTTTTGAAAATATACGACTTTGCCCCAGGTTGATCAGCTCCACCTGGAAATTGGATTGAATAATCAACGAAACATCTTACATCAGCTATATATTTTGGTAATAATGACAACCGAGACCCGAGAAGAATTGGAAAGGTCTTGGCAAACATTGGCCCAAGAAGAAGAAAGAGAAATCCTCCGAAGACAGAGGAGAGTCGAGCGACAAGACTGAAGAAACGAAAGGTTAGATAGAGCAGCACAAGGACAAGGTTGTGATTGAAGCTGGATGAATACAAGGGACCAATTACCATAAGCAAAAGAAAGCAACTCTGTATTCTAAGAAGTGGAAAACATATTCCTGAAACATCTCCGAACATGGCAGAAAGAAATGAACAACCGCGAGAAGAACCAAGAAGAGAACCTCATGAGGAGAGACAAGGAGGTGGTGGAAGAAATCAAGAAAGTCTAAGATTCAAAAACCAAAGAAGAGTAATAGATTCCCCTTTAAATATTCAAGGTGAGCAACATGACCTCCATGTCCTCCCTAAGGGTACCTTGAAGGAATTTTCTAGAGACGAAACAATCGATGCCAAAAGACACCTTAGCTTATTTCTTGATGTTTGTGATTTTCATCGTGTTGAATATGACGATGTGATGGTAAGGTTATTTCTTCAAACCTTATCAGGAAGAGATTATGAATGGTATACAACATTACCTAGTAGGTCAATTAGCTCATTTAATGACCTCGAAGCCATGTTCCTGACTATGTTCACCCCTCCAATTGCATATCATACCCTTCTTACCGATTTCACCCAGATTGGTAAAGAACAAGAGAATACGAGATTTTAATCTCAGGCTCAATAAAACCTTGAGTAAGATTTCAGAAGATAAAAGACCTAATGACTCAATCATACTCGGTTGTTATAAGAATGTGATGCCCCCGAATGTAAAATATGTTATCAGAACATCCCAAATGGATACCTTGGAGGAAGCAATGATTAAATCCATTGAGATGGAAGAAATTATGATTGAGACGGGCACTGACGCCGACATTATCCTGGGAAAAGTACAAAGGCAGCTGGGAGGCTTAAGTATTGATAATCAAGGAGCCTCTAGCTCGAGAAAGAATGAAGAAACCAAGCAAAGAATTGAAATTTCACAAATGAATAAAACCATTAGGCAAATGCAAAATGAGATTACTAGATTAAGAATGGGGAACAATTATGTAGCAAGTCCGAGAATGTCGGTCCAAGAGAAAAGAAGGAACCCTCCCAAAGAAAATAGAAGTAAGGTTTGAAAACACTGATGATCCGCAAAGGCCAAGGGTTCCCAGGCAACCAATCCCCAATGCAGTTGTTCCAGATGATGTATATGATGAGCAAATGGTTGAGCAAGGGAACTATTATTTACCTGATGAAAGTTTTGAAACTATACAGATGGATGGATGTGAGATGTCCATGTATATATTTGAGGAAGGCGACAATGACCCCGACTCGCAAGAGAATGTTTCCCAGACATGAGCGTTTGTAAATAAATCCAAGAATAAAAATTATTTGGAAAGAGAAAACGAAAAAAATAAAGAAAAAAATGAATAAGAAAAAGGCAAATGAGAATGTGACAGATAACGTTGGAAGCAAGAAGTAACACCTGATGGCAAGCCCCACCCAGATGAAGTACAATGTCGTAGAGGACTTGAGTAAACTAAGGATAACTCTTCGTTTTACAGAAGTGGTGAAGATTCCCCAACAAAGGGAAAACATTTTGAGATTGTTGGATGATCCGTCTGGAAAAATGAAAGTTGTTGTAACAAGTCTAAAACAAAGCCAAAACAAATCAACCATCAAGTTCAGAGGTAAAATCCCGCCCTTTTATATTTCAATTGAAAATCATGATGTTGCACTTCATAATTGTTTAGTTGGAAGTATATATGCAATCGATTCCAGACAAGTGCCAGCTTATGGAGAAATGAAAGAATTTTATGCTTGGATCACAATAGCTCCCCATATTATTACAATTTTCAATATAATTGTGGTAGACCTTCCTCCTGCATATGGAGTCGTTTTAGGAAGAGATTGGTCGTCTATGATCAGAGGATACATAATGAACGATGGAAGTTGCATGATGCTGCCAGACAAAGAAGGAGAAATGATTAAGGTTCCTTGTGAACCTAGGATACCCTTCCCTTTCAAAAAGAAAGATAATGAATTAATGGAAGATTATATAGACGTTGGGATCGAAAACTATGCTATCCTAAATATGGAACAAATTGAAAGCCCGGAGCAAGTTCTAGGTATGGAGAATCAAGAGTATTTGTTTGAAGGTTATTGTAGGATGTCATTCAATGGAGCTTGCTCAAGTTCCGGGAGTGGAGTTAGAATTTTCCTTGCAAGTCCAGTAAAGATTGTGCATCCACATGCTATTAGACTTAAATTTGCATGTACCAATAATGAGGTAGAATATGAAGCTTTGATTCAGGGAATGATTATTGCACAAGAAATGAAGATAGAACATTTAATTGTGACTGACGACTCCGAGTTGGTAGTAAATCAAGTTACCCAGAGGTATAAAATAAAAAATGAAAGACTCAAATTATATTTCAAAAGAGTTGACGAATTGATCGAAGCCTTCATCTCTTTCAACATCTCTTTCATCCGAAGGGATACAAATCAGAAGGAAAATTCATTAGCTTTGGCGGCCTCATTGTCAAACCCGGATGATGTTCAGGGAAAAACATATTTTCGAGTAAAAAGAATATTCCGACCTTCTGTACCTGATAACTAGGAATATTTACAAGTATTCGAGAATGATGAAGAATTGGAATTTTTTTTGATGAATGGTGATGAAGATGAAGACATTCACATAAGTATTGTCCCAAGGAATTGTATTCAATCTGAGTCTCTTTTTACAAGAGACGATCATGCTGAAAACCTCCTAGAAGAAGCATCGCTTCAAAAGGTCCAAGAAACAAGAAAAATTAACATTGGAACTGATAGTTCCCCAAAATACGTGAATTTGGTGCTTGATTGCACAACTGATGAGGTTGATCAATATGTCACGTTGTTTAAAGAATATATTGATGTGTTTGAATGGAGTTATGATGATTTGAAGGCATATGATAAAACAATATTTCAACACATTATTCCCTTGAGAGAAGGGGCAAAGCCTGTCAAGCAAAAGATAAGAATAATGAACCCCGAATTAAAACCGTTGGTAAAGGTTGAATTGGATAAATTAAAGAATGTTGGAATAATATACCCCATTAGATGTTTTGATTAGCTTTCAAACCCTTTATTAGTAAGAAAGAATATCGGGGAGATATGGATGTGTGTAGATTTCAGAGATCTTAATAAATCAAGTGTAAAGGATAATATCCTTTACCTAACATGGAGTTTCTTCTCCAACAAGTCACGGGATCAGCCTGCATGTCCATGTTAGATGGTTTTTATGGGTATAATCAAGTCTTGGTTGTTGAAGAAGATAGAGCAAAGACAACTTTCATAACACCTTGGGAGACAAATGCATATGCTAGGATTCCCTTTGGTTTAAAGAATGCAGGAGCTACATTTCAAAGGGATATGGATCATGATTTTGAGGGGTTGATAGGAAAATCCATAGTGGATTATCAAGATGAACTGACCTTACACTAAAAAACAAGGGGCGATCACATTCATCACCTGAGGAACGTTTTTGACAGATGCAGATTATATGGTGTTTCCTTAAATCCAAAGAAATGTTTATTTATTGTAACTCAAGGCAAACTATAGGGTCATATTGTGTACAAGGAAGGGATCTATATAGATCCAGGAAGAGTTAAATCTATAAATGAACTCAACCCCCCATCATCTAAGAAGGGAGTTTAGTCATTTTTTGGCAAGATCAACTTTGCATGGAGATTTGTCTTTGATTATGCAAGTATCGTCAAGCCTATCAATTTATTGTTAAAAAGGGACCAAAGGTTCCAATGGACCATGGATACACAAGAAGCTTTCAATAATATCAAAATGGAAATCACTATAGCTCCAATCCTCGTTAGCCCAGACTTTCAAAAAGACTTCATCATCTATTTGTTGGCTACAGAAACAGTTGTTGCATCTATTCTTACCCAGAGGAATACCAAGGGTGAAGAACTCCCAATTAGCTTCATGGTCAAAACCCTTCGTGATTTTGAATTGAGATATTCAAAATTGGAGAAGCAAGCCCTATCTCTTGTGAAAGTGGTGGCGCACTTTCGGACTTACATACTAAAGTCTCATGTCATTTCTTATGTTCCATCCTCTCATGTGAAGATGCTTTTGAATCAACAATTGAGAGAAGGAAAATGGGCAAACTGGTTGGCGAAGATTCAAAAATACGATATTGAAATTAAACCTTCAAAGGCAGTCAAAGGACAAGGTTTATGTAAGCCCATTGTGAATTATGATTCTTTAGATGGAATGATCTCAATCTCAGTAGGAGAACCCATGGCATATTCAAAATGGTATAGAGATATTGTATTCTACTTGAGGTCCAAACAATTTCTAGTCACCATAAACCCTAAAGAGCGAAGAACGTTGAAGATGAAGTCAAATCAATATGTGTTGATTGTTGATATATTGTTCAGAAGGAACTATGATGGTATATCGTTGAAATGTGTTGACGAAAAGAAAGCTCAAGAATTAATGAGAGAATTCCATGAAGGAATATGTGGTGGACATTTTGCACCTACCACCACCGCCCATAGTATAATAAGAGTTTGGTTTTATTGGCCATCAATTTTTAAAGACTCATATGCTATGATAAGGAAGTGTGTATCTTGTCAACAATTTTTAGGGAAAATGAAAAAATCTCCAATGCCACTACAACCTATATCTGTAGAACAACCATTTTCCCAATGGGGACTCGATGTTGTTGGGCCAATAAACCCAAAGTCATGCAAGGGACATATATATATTCTCACCGCTACAAATTATTTTACAAAGTGGCCAGAAGCAATGGCATTAAAAAGGGTTGATTCTGAAGAGTTGATTAAGTTTCTCAAAGATAATATTTTGTCAATATTCGGTGTCCCAAACAAATTCATCACTGATAATGGTTTGATTTTCATTGGCTCAAAATTTATAGAATTTTGTGGAGAATATAGAAATGTTATGGGGTAGTCATCAAACTATTATCCACAAAGGAATGGTCTTGTAGAATCCACTAATAAGACACTCATTCAGATATTGAAAAAAACTATTGACAAGAACCAAAGAAATTGGCATTAAAGTTGACTGATGCATTGTGGGCAAGCAGAACGACTCTGAAAGATAACACTGGGATGTCTTTGTATACATTGGTTTATGGGAAAGAAGTAAAAATGTCGATTAGCCTCAAGCTCAACGCCTTAACTTTTGTAGTCAATACAAAACACGCAGAAGACAATTCACCTATGAAAAAGAGGATCAATCAATTATTGAAATTGGAGGAAGAACGAAGTCAAGCCCTGGATAGAATTTCTCAGAGACAACGGAGTATCAAAAGGTATTTTGACTAAAATGCAACCATAAAGAATTTTCAGAAGGGATAATTGGTGTTACTCTGGAACAAATCTAAGGAGAAAATATCGATACACACAAAATTCGAAGCACTCTGGATTGGACCATACATCATCGAAACGATCATGGGTTTTAATTCTTATATGATAAAAGACATGAAGGGTAAAATATTAATGATGCCTGTTAATGGGCAACATTTGAAAGGTTTTTTCACCTGAAATTTTCTCATTTCCCTGTACATAATTTTTCTTTTTCATTTATTTAGTTTGTATATTCTTACATTTGACTCCATAGCCCAATGGATGGAAGTGCATGGTCATGAAGATTTTGGATTCTTGACAACCCACAGGGGGTTATCAGCCCACAGTTGGAGCTAGTTGTTGACATCAATTCTTGCTTCCGAAATTTCCTTTCCCTTTCTATTTTCCCAACTTCTTCTTTCCATATCTTTTCCCTCTTCTATACCTACCCTTGTTTTCCCTTTTCCTTTTTACCTTCTTCTATCCCTTTCTAGTTACCATACTTAGTCGTATTTCAAAAATCGATGGGTTTGCGAGTTGGCGGGCCTTCATTTCCATTCACTTTCCTATGTCATGAGTCCAACCGACCGCCTTGCTACATTATACTTAGCCATTCTTCCAACTTCACAAGTTTGCGGATTCAAGCTTTCATCCTCCAAGTTCCATGATCTCCACTTTGCACCCAAAATTTTGTGATCTACATTATGACCATTAGATTTTTTGCGGGTACCAAGACCCCAAGTATTTCATTTCTTCTGTGTGTAAGTTCGACCGGACGCTTTTCAACACTTAGCTTATTTTTGATCATCCATAACCGCAGGTTCCTGAGTTGGCGGGTTCATAAAAAGGTCGATATTCAAAATTACTCTCATTCGTCCCCACCATCTTCGTGCTTTTCCCAATATGCATTAAGTGTGGTTTAATGCTAATAACTAATCATGCAGGCTCCAAAAATATCATCATTAATAGCGAAGGGCTCAAGGAGATTTCCCATTAAGTTGCATTAAAACGCTATTTGCCAATGGTTATATTATTTTCATCTCTCTGAAAGGATTCATTTCAAGTTATTATCCAACTGAAAGAATACTCTCGTGAACCTATGGTAGCATCTAGATAGAAGTTTTGTGGTGATAATTTAGATATATTTGGTCGTGAAGCCCAAAACTTTCAGTGATCTAGAGCATATTCATATTACTCCTCTCCTCCTGCACAGAAAGACATAATTTGGGCATCCAGAATCGCTCGCGTAGGATGTGTTCCTGAGGTCTTGGACTGTAAATAATTTGTTGCATAATGCGTGGAGAAGTTCGTGCCAAGCCAAAGAATTATACAAATCCAAAGTTGAGATATTTAAGGGGTTATCAGCTGAAAAAATTTATAGCATACTTGAATATAATGAAGAATAAATAGACAATTGGATAGTTGATTATTTTGTGAAAAGACAAGATATTGAGGAAGCAGTACATGGTATTTCTCTTGACTTAAGAGACTTGGAAGGTGAATTATTCATCATTAAAATCATGCATGAAATAAACATTGCACCAATGAAAAACTACATTGAAGATTGGTTCAAAAAGGTAATTGACAAATTAACCAAAGAAGGGCAAGAAACAATTGAGACAGGTCTTGTAACTATCAATGAAGACAATAAAAGAATAGCAACAAGTAAGTAAACAGAGAGAGACCATCATAGTAAGTTTATGTTGATCACATCTTGCTTTCTTTATCAGTTCTTTCATCCAGTTACTCCACTTCTTTGACTAGAAAGGTTTAACCGAAATCTGATAACTTCTCAATGTCTTCTATCCAGGTCTCGCTACTCTTTCATCGTCCACCATCCTCCTTCTACAACTTACTTCTTGTTTATATTTTATTTATGGTCCGCGAGAGCCCCAACCTCAGTCCTAAGGACAAACGCATTTAAATTTCAAGGCTTTGTAACAGACTATATATTTTTCAGAAATCCCAAGGGAACTGTTTCGGGATCAGTTTTGATTGTACTTTGTAACTCTGAGTTTTGAGTATAAGGTATTTGAGATTGATCTATCATTATCTTTATTTGAGCTCCCACGTGTTTACTCTATTAAAGTTCTCTTATGCATGCTAACCATTTTCTTTTCTTTTATGTGATAAAAAATCTTTAGTTTAACTATGATGGATGTGAGGAAATTCTGTTTTTCAAATATATGATGTGTGTGGTTCCTGGTCATCTCTCATGAACTCTTTTTTTGAAAAAAAAAAAACTTGTGTTTTACTGCAATCTTTATCTTTCTTTGAATATCATGACTGACTTTCTCAAAGTCCTACATTATTCTCAAAATTTAGAATCCCAAGAAAATCTTGAAATAAAGAGGAGTACCACCTCTATAAAAATGTAGGGGGATTCGTATCACTGTGAGGTTGTCATTTTGGTCCTAACGGATTCAAGCATCAACAATGAGTTAAGCAAATTGTTGAAGATTTTTGTGAAGAGCAAGAAATCGAAGAACGCACATCGTTGGACAACGTAAAGAGAAGATTCTAGGATGACCTGCAAAATAGTTTCCTTTGTACGATGCCAACCTTGTTGCATAAGTTCCTTATCAACAAAGGTGTCAATCACATCGTTGAAGCATGACCTCGTTTTAGTACGCTAATCAATTCCAACTAGAAGAAGAGATGGAGAAGTGGGAATATTTCATGTGCAAATGAAGATGACTGCAAGTATTTCCCTCATTGACCAAGAGTAAATTCGAGGTCGGTGATGGGGGGTGGCCACTCATGAGATGCCTTAAGAATAAGAAGAAAACCCTAGTTGACTTGCATTATAGAAGTTGGTTAGAAGATACTCTAAGCATGCCAAAGAAAGGGAGGAAGCAAATATCAATCGAAAGATAAAGAGAATACACATTAAACGAAGAAACCAAGAAGAAAACTACAAGAAGGATGCATCATTATAAACCTACGATTGACCTACAAAAAACTGAACAAGACAACATGTAGAAGAGAAGATATGAAACACACAATGTTGTAGAACCTCGTCAACCCATAAAATAAGAAGATCCAACAAAATAACAAGTTGATGGAGTGGTGACCCTATCCAAGTTAGAAGATGAGGATTGACCAAATGTGGAAGTGGAAGTGACCCTAACGATTCCTAAATTGTATGAGGATATGTAGTTGGTGGAGGCAAGATTTAGAGACCTACAACTGTCAAAAAACATTAAAAATATGGAAGTCGACAAGTCAAGTCCAGTAACACTTAGAGCACCAGATAAAAAACAATCAAGTCCTTGTATTGGAGAAATCCTCAAACATTGCTTACATGTAGAATCTTGTCTTGATTTAGTGTGGAGTTGACTATATGAAGAAGGATGATTCAATAATGTAATATGGATCCAAATGTCGTAGATGGAAGGCATATGGATAAATGCCATACACGAAGAAAGTGACAATGAATTGCTTATTCGAATTGAGTATCTCATGGGAGCAACCCCCCTGTTGGATTTTATCACTAAAAAAAAACAAACACCGTCGACTGAAAGTTGCAAGGGAGAGACGCAACCAGAAAGAACTATCTTAGTAGAATATAAATACCAAGCTTTCCAAACAGAGGAAACTAAATAAGAAATTAAGGAGACATTAGTCAAAGCAAATAACAATAGTTAGACAAAGAATCTAATCGAGACCATTGACACCTCATCTTATGCCACCAAAATCCTAGACATATACCAAAATGGTGCACAATAACCTCCATGTGTATGAAGGAGATGAAGACCCAAGAAGGCATTGGTTTAATTGTGAAAAAATATGCGATGTCGTGGATGTCACTGATGAAATGAAACATATGGCACAATTTGTTAAGGCATTAAGGAAAAGAGCCCTAACTAGGTTCATGAACTTCATAAACAATTAAACTAGAACAAAAGTAGAAATCCAAAATAATTTCCTATCATTTTTTAAAACCCAGGATAGTAAACATTTAGCAACACAAAAACTCAAAGAAATCAAACAAATGTTTGGCGATTCAGTACATAAATATGATAAAAGATTTAAGGATCTTCTTAGCCATATCCCATATACTATCAACAAAGAATTACTAGTGCAATGGTTTGTTGCAGGGCTACTCGAGAGCATTAGAGAACCACTAAGGATGCACGAGATAAAATCTCGGGAAGATGCCCTTAGGAAATCCTAACAGATTGAATCAGACAATGACTAGACTACACCTTCATTGGATAAAACAAATTTGAAGAACAACTTGAAATGATGCAAAAGTCATTGCGAGAGCTTGCCTACGAGGAATCAAATTAAGGTGTACCTTTTGTATGAATAAACAAAATTCAAAGGATTATTGCAAACACTGAGAAGAAAATGATAGAGACTCAAATGTTAGACTAGTCTAGAACGAATATTATTGTGAAATATGTCAAATTAGAACAAACCATACCACAAAAGACTTCCCACACGATTTGAAAATTGCCAAACCTAAATATTGTGATATATGTGAGGAACTGACATACAACACGATAGAATGGCAACATAATGGTCAGAATAAACTTAATTATCAAACAATCTATCATACATAGGTGACAGAGTAAAGCAAAATCCAGTTGTGAAGAGGAGTTGATGGAGGATATTCAGGATAAGGTGGATATCGAGGATGAAATCATGGTTAATATGGAAACCGTGGAGGACATATTGAGGAAGATCCATAAAGAAATATTGCTTTGTATGCTACAAAGAAGATCGCTTGAGTCTCAATTGTCCATGGAAAGATAGGACCGACCCTAAATTTTGTACTAAATGCAGACTAGGAGATCACTTGTTGGAAGCACGCCAAAGCAGAAAGAAAGGCGATTTTGCGAAAGAAAGCATGCACGAGGAAAATGACAGCTGGAAGGAAGAGCAACACAGGCACATGCATGGAAGACCTAACGATGGTAGGGTTAGGGTTTTTGCAATGCATTGTAATGGTTGAAGAGTCGGTAACATACATACATACATACACACACACACACACACACACACACACACACACACACACACACACACACACACACACATATATACACACACACACACACACACACACATATATACACACACACACACACACACACACACACCTAGGTTTCATAGCGGGGCTACTAGTTTTGTTAGTAGTTGATTGATAAAGAGAAAAGAATATGAAGAGTCGAGTGTGAGGAAGCGGATGCTATGTAATATTTTGCTATATGACCTAGTTTTGTAAGTTGTTGAGCTAGAGAGGACCGAGGAGGGTAGATCTTGAGGGTTAGATCACAAGTTGAGGAGCCTGGTGCGATCTAGTCCGCCTCATAATAGATCTTAACCCGACTGCGAAGACTGGTAAAGCGCATGACGTTGTAGTTCAGAACGACTATAATAAAAGAGATAAGAGCCAGATCTTTGTGGACGTAGTGAAATATCCCTGATCCCGCTGATCGAGATATTTGCTACTGATCTATTATTCTGTCTTCCAGATTTGATACACTGGGGGTTTCTGGATGCGTTTCAGTTGTATGTTTGAGATCTTGATGGTTATTGCATATGCATGTGCGTTATTGCATGTGCATGTTGGTTATTGCATGTGCATGTTGGTTATTGCATGCGCATGTTGCATATTTATGGTTTAAACAACATATAAAGGATGCATGCAGAAGTAAAGAACATCAAATACCCAATATCATGTATAATACGGTTCGAGCATGGAAATACAATAGCCTACTGGAAATATAGAATATAAACGTCAGCCAGATCTCATGGATCAGTACTGGAATACAATCAAATAACATAAAAATACCTGTGATCAAAACATGATAGCAGATATGATGCATGCACGAATAGATCGACGAAAATATGCGATTCCGACAAAGTACGGTAACCACTACCAGCTGGAAAACTCGTCCGGAAGTTCAGACCGTCGGAATACACTGGAAACTGCTCCAAAAGAAGCGCCCT
>ML784403.1:336335-348537 GCA_009831015.1 Picea engelmannii
GTTTCTAATATGCACAGGTAAACCTCCTATATACTTCATAAGAGTTTCTTGTGTTTGTAAGGGGATATCTAACATCAATGCCATTTTTCGAAATCCATCGGTGTATTCTTGCACCGTTTGTCCTTTTCTTAGTTTTAAAGATTGCCATTCAATTAATGCTTTTTATTTATAACCCAAAGGATAGAATTGTTTCCTAAGTGCAAAAATGAAGCTTTTCCATGATGGAAATACATTATCCACTTGTTGCGTTCAATTTTGCAACTTGCTTTGCCACCATATGAGAGTTGTACCTGCAAGCCTCAAAGATGCCAACTTGATTTGTGTGGCCTCATCCTTGATCTGTTGCACACTGCAGTAAACCTCCATCTACCTGATCCAATTGTCAAGTTTCTCTACATTTACTTCACCATCATATATCGGTAACTCAAATTTAACATCAAGTTTTAACAATGGCATTTCATTCTTATGCTTATAAACATTTTTCTTTGCATTAGATTTAGAACTTGAACTTGAAGAAGAAGGAGAAGTAGGAGGTGATGATGGAGGTGACGGAGGAATCTGAGGATGTTCCTCTTCCCCTTCACTTTTTCCCTTTGAAGATTCACCCAAAACTGGTCTCTTTTGTTCCAAGTAATCCTCGTACAAAACTTTCACCATCTCCGACATAGCAAGGAAAGTTTTCTGGAACTCTTTCTCATCCTGAGAAAGCCCTTCTTTTGATGCCATCTTCTCGCTGTGAGAAGCTCTCTTTCTCAATCCAATTGATGGATTATCTGCAACAATCTCACCTTCACCATGCTGTAGCTTTTCCCTAGTTAACATGCAAAACTCAAATCCAAACGTCAACTAGCTCTGATACCACTTGATCCGTAAAGATCTTTTAATGACTGTGGTTGAGTTTTTAATTGCATGTGTTAATTAACCCTTTGAGAAGCTTAATGAAAGAGTGAGGAAATAAGAGGAATTATGACAGCCATTTACATATATGCAGATCTTAAATGAAGTAATAAACAACAAACCATAACAAGAGAATTGATAACGGAGTTCGGCACAACGTTGCCTACGTCTCCGGGCCTTTGTCTCTGTGGGGGAGGCTTCTTTATTTCTGTTCAAAGCTCAAAAAAATACATTGCAGCAGTGCCAATTGGCTACAAGACTGATCTGGTCATGTTCTTCCAGATCTCTAGAACCTAGCAAAATAAATGGCACGCAAAACGAATGACCAGAGCTCCCAGAAATGGCCCACAAGCCTCTGCTCCTCAACAGCTTCCCTGCATAAAAATGGCTTTGGCTTGGCTTCCCTTCAACATAAATCTGCTCTGACTGTCCTCTATGGCCTCAAACAGGCCTGGTTTATATAGAACTGAAGTTGGTTATCCATCCCCAACTTCTTCCAAAAATTTGGCCTCCAAAAATGCCCAATATATCCCAAAAATGGCCAAAATCCATTATTACAGGCATAAAAATGAATAAAATCCACTAAACATTGGGTAAAAACTCACTTTTGTATAAAAATATGCAGTGTATCCCCCTAGGGCTGGGCGTGCGCCCTCAAAACAGGGTCATATGTGTTATATTTGGCCAAGTTCTAGCCCAAGGGCTAAGCGTTGGTGCTTTAAATGCGCTAGCTCCTGGTTTTTGGGGCTCTGCATAGATCCTCGGCCTAAAATAGCCCGAGCCTTGAGGGATAAGCCCCCCGATTCATGCATCGTGGTTACATGGTGGCGCGGGGTCCAAGGGCTATCCCTTATCCAAACTCCCGTGCATGTTAAGCCCCTCGCTCCGTGCTATGGGTATATGGAACATCAATACAACCGCGGGTTGGGGCTAAGCCCCAGCCCTTTCCGCCTCCGACCTACACTTTGTATTTAATTTAAATAAATATATTGCCATATGGTTAATAAGAACCAACGGTGGACCAGGTGGTTAGCCCGATCCTGCCAGTCTCTAGCTTGGAGGAGGTCGGGGGTTCGACTCCGGTGGAGACCCCATATTTTGCATAACACCAGAGAGCCAACCAGAGGGTGCCACGTGGCAGCCCATGACTGGGCCACGTGGCACCTTCCCATTAGCCGAATATGATGCCACTTGTCAACAACTGACTGGTCCACTTGTCTACCGAGTTGTCAGGTCTGTACTGCCACGTCACTGCCCTGTCAACATGCCACTGTCCACGTGTCACCCTTACAGTGGTGACACGTGTCACCCTCTGACTGGTCCAATCCCTACTGTATGCCACATCACCTACCATGTGTCATCACCAGGAGCTGCCACATCAGCTGTACAGCCTGTACAGTCATCCTTCCACGTGGCACTGTACGGACTGTACAATCACCCATTTTTTTTTGCCTGTTTGGGTTTTCGAACAGAATGCGATATATTTCGCATACGAAGCCCATTTGATGAAGTAAATATATGGCCGGAATTAGGAAGACGAGACAGATGCAATGGCGTTGGTTTCATTGGATTCTGAGCACTTTAATTTTTGAGCCTTTTTTAGCCCTGTCAGGCTCCTGGATCAAACAGGGTTCCACCAACAAGTTCATAAAGCAAGGGACAAAGCTTGGCATGACAAACACATCAAGAATAAAACTTTCAAGGAAGGAGATTTAGTGTTGATGTATGACAACAAATCCATTCAACACCCTGAAAAACTCAGAATGCACTGGTTAAGACCGTACAAAGTAAAAACTATCACAGATGGAGGAGCTGTACAATTGAAAGACTTAGCAAGCGCAGAACTCAGAGGGATGATCAACGAAAGTCCACTAAATATGTACAAGGACAGTCGACCACCCTGAACTTGAAAGTCACCTCGCAGTTTAAAAAAACACAGGATATTAAAATGGTACCAACAGGGGTAAAGTGCACCGAAAGGAGAAGAAGCACACACATTTAGGAATAAAAAATGGGCGAGGACAAGGCCAACGACCAGGTCACAATGGGAACAAGTGGGAAAAGGAAAGACGACAAAATAAGTACGAAACGACGAAGTTATGCAGAATTGAATGTTGGAAAGAACTGATGGGACGCCGCATTAATTTCGCCAACTGGAGATGGTGAGGGAGTGTAATGGAAAGTACGAAGGAACCAGAGGTTCATTGAATCCATAATAAAGGTAGCATCTTTGACAAGTTTCATATGGTGCCCATCCAAAGAACAGACACATGAGCAAACAACTTATTGCGAGACTGGAAAAGATAGAGAGCGAGAGTGCATACAGAGCACATAACGAAGTTCACAGAGCATTAAGAGACCATTGAACTCAGAGAGCGATCAACATTCACCACTATGGAACCTCCAAAACAAGCAGAGTCGACCCAGACTACCCGACACTCCAAAGTTAAAACCAGGGCACAGGTACAATCGCAGGAAAGCGAACAACAACTGTCTGAGATCGTCAATGTTGACGAAATCCCCTTACCAGATACGACACTGATAAACCCCACAACCATGGTAGAAGAAACCCAACAACCATCACCCGAGGGCATGAATGTGTATATGCCAGAAGAGGAACAGGAACAACAGAACCAGGGCACAAGAACCTTGAGGGAGGCACAACCAGAAAATCCTAAAGGAGCCCCGAGAGTCAATGGGACGGCTACAAATGAGGAAATAACACTCGAGCCAGACGAATTTCAAACAACCATGTCAGACCACCCATAGGAAGGAATGGTGTAAGATGTCATAGGCTGTCCAAAATGGTTTGCCGATGTACGACCACCGAAGGCTGGAACCTCGAGTTAGCTGCTACCGAAAAAGGATAAGAAACAGGTACCTAGGTCACCACGCAAGCAACCCGTCGCAACCATTGTTTTGCTACGTATACCAGAAAGGGTACGGGTGAAATAAGACTTGCTAGGGTTTGTGGAGAATTTTAAATACTCGGACCATGATGTAATCGACATGGACAAGTTCTTGGAGTTCACAAAGAGAGTCTACCTACAGACTGTGGGTCTGGACCCATTGGGTCAGTTGATTGATCAACCACTCCAATGGGAAATAGGACTAGCAAAAACATGTATTTTAGGTCTGCGAGAGCTACCACAGTTTGGCAGAGGACAGTATGCAAACAGTTGCATCAAACAACTGATGGAAATCACGCATGGTGGGGATATATGGTTGGACAAGCTCCTTTTGGTGGACGTAGAGTTCATTGCGCACATTATAGGGTTGCCATCCCAGGGCATGGATCTCGCGCAATTTATCGATGACAAAACAAAGGAGAAATCACTCGCGGAAGAGATGAAAAATAAATATGGCACTAACAGGGGAACATGAGGAATCATCATCAAGAGGATTGTTGGTCCTCTACCAAGTTTTGAGGAAACATGAGGAATCATCATCAAGAGGATTGTTGGTCCTCTACCAAGTTTTGAGGAAACATTGGTCAGGTTTGACCACCTTTTTGACTTCGACAGGCTAGTCGAGAATGGAGTGCCCAGGCAAAGCTAAAAACACAGGATATCACTTGATTTGTGGACCCAACAAGGGGTTCATTAGGGTTTTGTATTAGGGTTTATGGGATGTCAGCCCATGGGTTTACCCATGATTAGGCATTTTTGTAAATGTATAAATAAGAAAGAATGTAATGTAGTGAGGGGATGTAATTAGCGAAGTGAAAGAAAGTAGTTTTAGGGTTGCTTAGTGCAACCAACTGTGTATGTAAGGCTCTGTGCTTAGTAGAGGAGTTGGCTTTGTGCCTTGACATGATTTTGGGAAGGTGGATCTACGTAGATCACCCGTCTGGTGCGAATCTTGGCTTTGTGGCTTAGTGCACAGGAGCAAAAGAATGTAAGAGATTGAAGACTAATAAAGAAGAAGATGTTGTTGGTGGACATAGCCCCATACCGTGGTGAACCATGTATATCATGTGTTGATGGTTTGCTTGGTTCTATGATATTTATGTTGTGAATATGCTTAGTGCACTGATGATTATGCATGTTAGATAGATCCATGAATGTTTAGTGCTTTATTTATGTTGAATGTGCTAGATCTACTTTATGCCGCTAAGTGAGACATGTATTTTGTCAGTATTACTGCACCAATCTATTCTTAGGGTTTGTTATGTGATGTGAATAAATGATCATAAACTAACACATGATGTTCTTAAGTATTCTACGAAGTAATTGTAATCACATATCCATGTCCCAGCTTGGTTACAGACACCTGAGTCTTGTAACCCCCTGCCTCTACCTCGGGTGAGACTTTGCCTGCTTCGCAGGTGTTGCCGAAAGGGTTGGTAGTTAGGGTTTTGTTGGTGCGATGTTGAAGTGTTGAACCCTGGGTCTGCCCCTATGCCAACAAATGGTTCCGTTGCCGAAACTAAAACTGTGATTGCTGGGAACTAAAGTAAAGAAACGATAAGCTTTGTGCATAAATATGTTGTTGTAGTGTGCATTACTCTACTTGACCTGCGAAGCTTTGTGCCAAGAGGGTAAGTTGTTTTGAAGACAAGGGGAAAGATCTTGAAAGAGGTAAAACTTTGCGCTTTGATATAATAAGATAAGTAGAAATTTTTATTTCGAAAGCATGAATCTAGGTGTGTTTGATAGATTCTGTCCTAGTATGAAAACTAGGGTACAGTTAGAAGAAAGAGTTGATCTGAATAAAGTTGATAGAAATAGAGAAATATAGGTTATTCTTATGAATAGAAATAATTTTTGGACTAACAAGTGGATGCAGGAACCCATAAATAATTTGTGTAGATTGGAGGTCCAACACTGTGATCATAGTGCGCAGTACAAGAGAAGTTGGAGAACTTATAAGAGAAATAGAGAATTAACCTTATGTTATAACTGCAGAAGACCGGGACATCTTGCTAAGGAATGCCCTGGTGCAGGTCCTATTTGTCTTTGTTGTAAAGTTGTTGATCATGAAGTTGAGGATTGTCCAAGAATGATTGGTAAAGTAGAACAAATAAGCATGAGGAAAGAAAATAAGAGCATGTTAAAGAATCATCAAGGGAAAGAATCAGAGAAAGTTCAGACTCCATTAGAACAGTATAAAGAAGTAATGGATGATCACAAAGATGTCAGTTTACCAGAGATCATGAAAGAAAAACAATGCATAGATACAAGAATTGGAGACTTCGAGATAGACTGTGTCTTGGATGAAGAAACACAAGTGAATATTATGACAGAAAGCACTTGGGAAATTTTGGGAAAGCCTACTATAGTACCTTCATTGGGAAGGATAGGTTTATTCAAAGGAAAGATGATAACCCTGCGTGGAAGAGTTACTAACATACCTATCATCATCCATGGAACATCGACTAAAGAGGAATTTGAAGTCATTAAGTTTGTTAAGAACAACACCCCTTTCCCCCTTTTGCTAGGTAAAACTTGGATTGAGAAAGATCAGATCAGAAGGAAAGTAGAAGAAAAAGCTACAAAAAAGAAAAAGCAAGAACTAAGGGATTTCATCGCTAGAAAGATAGATTGACTGATAGAAGAACGAGAAGTTGAGTTGAAACAACATAAGGCAAGAGAATTAGCTGTCAGATTTAAAAGAACGCAAGAAGTTTTGAAGGACCTATCCATGCAAGAAGAAAGTATATCCATCCAGAAAGTGGTAAGGGAAGGGATATTAATTTCGAACCCTTTGAGAGCACCCGAACAACGCGAAGTTACTATGCTAGGAGAAGATAGGAATAAGAATGGAAAGAGAAATTCAGAAACATTTAGAGAGACTCAGATCACATAAAAGAAGGCAAGCAAACCCAGTAAGAAGAAATCCAAGTTGGAAAAACTACAGGAAGTTACAGAGAAAACTTTGCAGGAGGCAGGCTTGCAGGCCCTGAACCTCGTCGGAACAGCAGAACCGTGCAGAATGGGACTTCGACCGGGCGAAGCTATATGACCGTTGGTGGCGCCCTGATCGTTAGAAAAACACTCCAGAATGGATAGGAAGTGCATTTATGGGCGAACAGATCACGTTTGGGACGTTTAGACCGTGCCATAACAGATTGATTCACATTAATGGAAGCATTCATGCCCATTAGAAGAATCTGTTACGACGCTTGCTTATTTAACTCATTATCGCTGCACCGGGACCACTTTTCACCATCCGTGATTAACTGAACTATCAAGAGATTTGATTGCGTGTCGACTATGATTTCATAACCTAGACCTCACCATCTATTGTTTACTCCATCTCTCTGTTCACCTACCCTGACCTGTCCATTTAAAGAAAGAATGTCAGGCGAACAGACTGAGTTAGAGAAGTCCGTTGAAGAGGTCCTTAAAAAGTTTATGGTTGACAGAGCTATGTTTGAAGGTGTTCAAGCATCGTCGACTAGGGAACTGTAGGCTTCCGCTTCGACCGCACTGTTACACGTCAAAATTACTCAAATGGATTAGTGTCGCATCTTCCTCTCAATTGTCGTAAGTGTCGCATATTCCTTACAACTTTCGCAAGTGTCGCAAGTTGGTCACAAGTGTCGCAAATGATGTTCGAGCATACTGCCATGTCGACGACACTAAGGAGACACTTAAAACATCTCATGTACCTGATTTGAAGCAGAAGAACTGGTTAACTGAAGATAAGGAACTCTTAACACCTGAACAGAGCTTTAAAATAGAGGTTTTGAGGGGGAGCGCTCCCCTATATCAGCCTTAGGAGCGCTGGTGCTATCCTACAAGGCATCAGGGAGCGTTATAATGCTCCCCTGCCCCTTCTGAAGGAGCGCTACTCACCTTGAGGGCGCTGGCGCTTCCCCTGAGCTTCTCAGGGAGCGTTCCAGCGCTCTGATGCCCCCTCTAAGGGAGCGTTGCCTAATCTGAGGCAGTAGTTGGCCCGTTGAGGAGAATAAGGAGAGGATCTTTTGAGATTAGGAGGCAGTTGTATCCGAATTTTTGGTTTCATCAAGAGATCCTTGATCTAAGGAGAAAGTTCCCAACTTGTTCTAAAGATAACTCAAGAGGTTAAGCTCCTCTTAACCTATATAAACGGGCTCTAAGATGGTGGGAGGGGGAGGAGAACTGCTAGCATGAAACCTATGATCTTGTAGAAAACACACAGTCAGCCAAAGGAGATTGATCAGTGAAGCTGCTGTTATCTAGGTTGTGGATCTTTCAGGCAAGGGTTAGAGGAAGAGGACCCGACGAAGCTATCGCATTCGCTTCTACGATTGTAAGTACTGCTGTCGTTATTCTCATCAATATGACACGCTTGGCCTGTTTCTTTCTAGTTTGTGTCTGATGTTGCATGAACTTATCGTTGATAGATAGATCTGTTTTCAAGCTAATATCAATAGAATAGGAAGTGGTTGTATCTTGTTTTGTCCACAGGATCCAGCGAGGAGCAAAGGATCAAAGCACAACTAGGAGCGTGCAGGGACAAACGTCGATAAAAAGGTACTTTTGTTATCCGTCCTTCTCATGTGTTAGCTTATATAGATTTGAAAGGAAGTCAGTGTCCACGTTAATCATTTTCTGTCTTAGAGTTAGGGTCAATCTCTTTGAGGAAATCTATCTGTCCCCAGGGAGATTTTCCTACAACAGAAACTGGCGACTCCACCGGGGAGATAGCCTCAAATCGAAACTTATTGTTTTGATTTCTCCTCATTGACCTACTTCTACCCCTTGATTGTTTCAAACCTGGTTCACTCCTCTTTTGATTGGTTTCATGAGCTGATTGGCTCCCTACCCCATCATACTCAGCCTAATTGTCGAGATTGAATTGCAATTTTTGGAATTTTTGACATTTTTGGGAGTTTTTGAACCTGGCGCCCCTGTCCCTGTGTTAACATAGAGCCAGTGCTCCCTAATAGCATTGCACAGAGTGCTATAACGCTCCTTGCCTTTGGCAACAGAGCGCCAACCCTCTTTTGGTCAATAAACCCTCCAGAATTGCTTTTTCTGGGTTTTTGCCTCTGTGTCTCTCCTGCTGAGTAACCTTGTGAGTCAATGCTTCTTCTCTTTCAGCCTTGACATCTGTCTTTTTGAAGAACGAACATCTTACTATTTGGATTTTGTAGCCTTCTTCACTATTATTATTGAGTTTTTCTGTTGATTGGAGTCCAAAACCCATGCATTGTCTTTCTCTCTGTTTAATTGAGTAAAAACCCTGGTGAAGGTCATCAAAGGCCTACAGATCTCCTTATCTTGATTTCAGTCAAGATTATTGTTCTTCAACTTTTTATTTTTGGGTGTGAAGTTTGTTTTCTCTTTGATTGTTTCTTTTCTTTCGATTTTTGTTTTGATTGCAACGAAAGGGTGTATTGTTTGTATGACTTTCGCTTGTGCTAGTTTGATTTTCATTCATACAAAACAATAATTAGCAATACGAGCATTGTGTTGAATTGATCATTATTCATATGCAAACAATAAAAGGCATCTTCATGATTGATTGTGCATGTTAGAAGGCATCTCAAAAGTTTTAGCATTGCATCAAGATTTGATTGAGAAAAAGAATTGTTTGAGGACGCTCCTTGTTTGTGCTTGATTAGTGAAAATAACTCTCTCTCTCCCTTAGATAGATGTTCATCGAAACAAAATGACTGCTTATCATATTTGATGCATTTTTGGGATTGAGTCATAATTCCATTCATTTCACTTCCATGCACCCCCTTTTGCGTAAAGAACAACCATAAAATCAACGCTAATTAAAAATTATCTAGAACTTTTTCTTTTCTAGGATCCTCCACCAACAGTAGACTAGGCTTAGTACTTTGGATTAGGCTGTGAGCATAACTCTCCAAAGTTTCCAAAACAAACATTAGCATCCTGAGTTAGGGAGAGTAAAATCCAATTATCGTATAAGTCTGCCTGGGATCCCCCTCTCACACAGGGGTTACGCACGAGGTCGCATTCGGGTGAGCTACGGGGACTAACCCTCCGTGGTTTAACTGATTGTGGTGGTCAGATCGTATTATGGGGGTCACTTCAAGGTAAATCCACAATTACTGCATGGAATCCTTTTAGTTGATTTCGGGCTCGATACCCTGCCCGTACATTCGGATCGGACTGTCGACTGTTCCTGCCCAGGGGATGACTGCGAATTGGTAACCTTAGTGGCCATAATATTTAGGGTCTTACACAAGGTGACAGTGACGGGAAGTCTCACTGTACCTGGAACAGACATTGGTCAAACTCACTCGGGCTACTTGGAGGGTAAATCCACAATTACTGCGTGGAAGCTTGCACCAAGGCGTAAGTCTGTTAAGTAGGTCGCCATTGTAACTGTTCCACCCTATCGCCGCCCCTTCTGGACTTGATCACACGATGTTGGATTTCATCACCAACTAGTACGGTCATCGAAAGAAGGTCCTGTTTGCTTGGTTGTGATTCTTAGTTTCTATTAGCGTATGCTGTTTCTTTTACTTAGTGGACCTTAGGTCGAGTTAGTGTTAATGGCATCGAATTCTGGGAGTACCAATGGAGGAACCCCTGCTTCTGGGGAACCTTATACCTTTCCTTCATTTGGAAACTTTGGTCCTCCATATGTTGCCACACTGAGTCTTCCAGGACTCACTATTGGATTACCAGTTTGGTTGTTCCCCACTCCGGTGATCCCGAATCCTCCCAATGTTTCAGTTGCACCTAATACTTTGGATGTCAATACACCACCCACACATCAACCTCAGGTCGACTTTTCGCCTTCTTCGCCCATCAAGTCTCCTTCCATTTCTCCTTCTTCGCCTAGTGAAAGCTCTAAAGCAAGTAGCCAGGTTGATCAGAAGAATAAGAAACAGAAAGAGAAGAAGAAGAAGAGCCTGAAAAGGACCAAGGCCTCAACAACATCAGATGTTGTCTCTAAGCAACCAGTTACTGTTAATAGTACTGGGAGTGTTGATGAGATCAACAAGATTAAAAGGAAGAATCCAAAACCCAAATTCCCTTTCAGCCTTTGTAAGGGTGACCACTTTCGGAGGGATTTCCCCGGTCTTACCCAGGTCTTATAAATGTGGTCCTCCACGTCATCAGCCTCTGTCAGTCATGTCGATGATAACCCATCGACTAGTGATGTTCAGGTTGGTAAGAAGAAGAAAACTGTCAAGTTCCCTTGCATGTTATGTAAAGGTAATCATGACTCTCACCTTTGTGCTCGCATGGACGAGGCTTCTTCTCTTTTGGAAAAACTTCAATTTCCAAAAGGTTATCGTAAGATTTCCTCCGACCCGTCGTTGGTTGATGGAATGGTCAATCCGGTTCCATCCCCAGTCAGTCCGGTTGATCAGACAATCAATCTAGTTTCATCCTCGATTGAACCACAAACCCAAGTAGCTGATCCAATTCTGTCATCGATCAACCCCGCTCTTCATCAAAAGAGTGACACTGAAGTGGTTTTTCCATCCTCGGTCGACCCCACTCTCCCGTTAGAGAGTGACACCAAAGCGGTCGATCCGTTTCCACCTGTCGATCCCATTCTTCCTTTGGAGAATGAAACTCAAGTGGTCGATTCAGTTCTGCCATCGATTGATCCCACTCCTCCTTTGATGAGTGCCAAAGTGGTCGATCCAGTTTCGCCATCGGTCGATCCCATTCCTCCATTGAGAAATGTCAAAGTGACTGATCCAGTCCCTTCCTCGGTCAGTCCCACTCTTCCTCTAAAGAGTGCTAAAGTGGTCTATCCAAGTCCACCATTGGTTGATCCGATCCAATCATTGATCGATCCTACTCTCCTTCTAGAGAGTAAACCCGATACTGCCCATGTTTTTCTTGTTAATACAGACTCTACCATGCATGGGGGCATTCCTCCTCATCCTGTGGAACCCCCTCCAAGTAATGAGGCCTTCCTTTTTGATTGGGGTGTGCTAACTGGACCTCGTCTTCCCTCTCACATTCCTTTCTAGATTACAGTACAGGTTCGTGGTCGGGATGTTCCTCAAACGCTGATAGATGAAGGTGCGTCCGTTAGTATTTTGTCTTCTGTTGCTTGGTATGCTTTGGGTTGTCTACAGCTTGCACCAATTACACAAAATCTGTTAGCTTTTAACAGAGGAGCTAGTCAACCTTTAGGGATCCTTCCTCAGTTTCCTGTAACTTTGGGAGGGAAAACTGTCTTTATCGATGTCATGGTAGTCCGAGACCCCTTGGATTTCACTTTACTCCTTTGGCGGGATTATGTCTATGCTATGAAAGCTCTTGTATCAACCCTTTTCCATGTGATATCTTTCCCTCACGATGGAAGAATTGTGACTATTTATCAACTTTCATTCATCGGCCCCGACTGGGTTACCTCCCTAAGTGGTTCCTAT
>ML784403.1:352299-363370 GCA_009831015.1 Picea engelmannii
TGTTATCCTTCCTTCTCATGTGTTAGCTTAGATAGATTTGAAAGGAAGTCAGTGTCCACGTTAAGAATTTTCTATCTTAGAGTTAGGGTCAAGCTCTTTGAGGCAATCTACCTGTCCGCAGGGAGATTTTCCTACAACACGCACGACGTTCTAGCCATGCTAACCCCGCGACTGAGAAGTGAAGTAAGAATCACAACGATCTTGCTAATGTGAAGAAGATCTTATCAATCTAACTGTATTTTATCTTGCCTTTAACTGGCGCGGTTAACCGCGACAACATCCCACGGGACTACGAGTATACTTTGATGATCGCGTACATCCCGAAGGGGATATGTGTAGTCGGAATCCAGTTTGGACAGATCCCATCCTTGAAGAACAATGATTTCAATATTAGCGACAGAAATAACTACGCCATGCTCGCACCTCATAGCTACCTAATGAAGACAACTGGGAAGAAGCCTCGCATAGTCTCCCAACCTTAGATTAAGGACCTAGCGCAGTCCACGATACAGAACGTCATGAAGATTCCTCATTTTGGCCGACATCAGGAGGTTAATGCTTGCGTTAAACTCCTCTTGTCGTGCTATCATGGTGGATACATGTGGCTCGACAGGAAGATTACTCTGGATCTGGCGTTGATCCAGTTGATCACAGGATTGAGCATGCATGGACTCGACCCTCAACATTTCTACCCAGAGAAGACCCGGATCACTCCCTGGCACAACATATCAAGGAGGCATACGATGAAGTTGAGAAGGGAAAGCAAGGCTACAAGGTAGCCTCTATCCAGGATGGCGTAGTGAACCTCGCTTGCCAACTCATAGCTAGCAAGTTTGTAAGAAAGAATTGCCCTACGTAGGTCAGTGGGTTCGTGGTGGACCTCGCAGGAAAATGCATGGAGGGAATGCAAATGAATTGGGCGAGTTATCTCGTCAACAAGATTGAGAAGGACTGTCGCGAAGCACACGATCAAGGATACAGATTTCACTTCATCTGGCTACTCGTGTTGATTGTATTTGTTGCTTGGCAAATGCCGAAGGGAGCAAATTTTCTAGAAATCGAACCATCAGAGCCATTGGCAGCTAGATTTTCCGCCTTATGGTACACGAATGACATGCCGAGGCAATGGCAGTCAAACACCGTGTTCCATGCCTACTATCAGCAACTTAAGGTTGCCATCGAGTCATTTCCGCGAATGGCTCAACACACCTTGCACCAGTACAAACCACTAGCCAAGTTCCATGCAGATCCACATTTTATTTATATCACTGCACATAGGGATGAGACAAAGGAAGAACTACAATCTTAATATAAGCTGATCGACGAAGACATGGTGCAGATCATGAAGGAGTGGTTGGAGGAGTTCCTTGCACCGGTTGATGATGTAGAACTCTCCGACCCTGACATCATAGGAAGCCCTTTGGTCAGCCAGTTTGAGCATGGAGGATAGTCAAGTGTGAAGAAGAAAAAGAAGAAGGAGGAAGTTCAGAATGTAGACAAACGTCCACCTCATTGTCTAGCAAACTAACCTAGAAGAAAGCTGACGTCACCCTCTAGCAAGTATAGTGACACAACAACCTTTGTATGTGAGCATATTAATGATATTTAATGCATTGTGATAATTCAAGGATTGATTTTATACATTGAATGCTATATCATTTCCAGTGTTATTGAGAAGTAACATTATAAACCATGGTCATTTTTTGCAATCATTGACTTCGTCAATAATTACTGCTATATGTGCTCATATATATAATAAAGATAGTCATTAATTTATGAAGTACTGACCCCTGCTGCAAGTTTTAGTTTTATTGTTGCTTTGTCTCGCAAACAACTGCCTACTCTGTGGTTCATCTTCTTTTTGACTATCTTCTTGGCGGTAATCTGTGAAGGGAAAACTTACTTTAACCTCTTGAGCCTTAATCCCTTGACCCTTTTCCTTTCAACACCCCAGATTACCTAGGGATGTCTCCCTTGGGATTAGCCACCCTAAATAGAAAGATCCCCCCCCACCGAGGTGACAGTGGGTGGGGAAGCTCCTGTTATGCTAGTTTGACTCTTGCCTTCAAGCTACTTAGCCTATACTACAAACTGAGCGATAACAAGAATCTTGAGCCTAGATTTGATAATATCATATGCCCTCCCAAATTTTTCAATGCCAATGATTTTGAAAAACATTATATTTCACTTGTTGAATGAGGAGGTGTTGATCCATTCCATGATAAGCATAGGGTTCATTGTTTTATGTATTCATTTGTAGACGGTCAAAAAAATGAGTTTGCAAATCAGTCTGTTGAAAAGCAGGTCGATGTTCCAAGTTTTTTCTTGGTATATGACATTGCAGATGTTATTGATTTTCATATATATGATGAATATGATGATGATTGTGATGTTGACTTCCTAGAAAAACTATCTATATGTTCTCTATCAGAAAATGTCCCTTTTCAGCAGTGCCATGAGAGAAACCAACCTACATATCATAGTTACAAAGAAGAAAGTACTAAATCAGCTGAAGGGAATTCCTTACCTTTATGATTTTCTTTATTTAAATTATTGAAATAAAATTCTAAGATTACCATTGAAGCAAATGAATGTGTGTTGAGGCCAAATCTCACTGATTCACCAGAACAAATTGACAAGATATTGCAACAATCTTCTCATATGGTTGACGACCTTAGTACTTGTTATGTAGAAGGTCTTGTCATTTCAAAATTGCAACCATTGGTCAAAGATGAATTTGAAAATGAGTGTGTTTAGCCATCCAAAGAAATTGAAAATTGTGCATATGACAATAGTGAAGAAAACAAAGAAGGTTTTGAATCAGATGAAAGAACCTTTCCATTGTGTTTTTCTTCTTTCAAATTGTTGAAACAAAATGTTTATAATTTTTCAAATCGGAAATCCTCCAGAAATGATGTAGAATATTCAGAAAGCAATGGACTTGAAAATGAAAACTATCTTCCTCTATGTTTTTCTTCTTTTGAATTGTTGAAAGCAAATCATGAGATAACAGAGGAACAAGGAAAGTCTAATTGGATTCACAATGGAACTGTTTTACATGAGCAAATTGTTATCTGTGAAGAAGACGAACAACCTTCTCATACATTTTATGATCATGCGGCTAATTACATGGAAGGTTACTTCAGTTCATATTTGCAGCCTGTGCTCAGCTATCAACTTGAACAAGAATATGAATCTGATCAAGAAATTGTTGTTAAAGGTTATTTTCCTCCCTCTAAAACTAATATAAGTATGCAATAAGATTTCCAGCAAGGCAAAGTGTTTCAAAGTTTCCTTTCTTCCCCTAAGAATGATATGGTGGTCCAATTTATAAATGGCCTAGACATGGATGAGGATTTTGAAACTGCATCTATGGAAACTTCAAGCAGTGAACAAAGATATTACATAGAGTTTCAAGAAAGAAACAAAACAACGTATGCCATTTTTCAATCAGAAATACAGAAAGATAATGAAGAGGCGGTGGTTTTGTTTGATTCATTTAAAAATCATGGTTTTGAAAATGCATCCATGGGAACTCTGGATTGTGAAATAGTGCACGATGTTCACTTTTCACATTTGCAAGAAGATTATGAGCAAAAACTTATTTCTATTCATTCATTTGAAAGAGAAAATGACAATACTCAAGCAAATTTCCATAAGATTAATAAAACCAAATCAAAACCATTTGATGAACAAGAGGATAACCCTGATGCACATAGTATGGATGTCATATTTAAATATGTTCTAGGATGTATGAATGTTTTTGTTGATATGCATGGAATATTAGACAAACCTATTGTTGGCATTTCATTTGAAAGTGTTCTGAGAACTAAAGAAATAGAGCAAGAGCAACAAACACTTATGAAAGAGGCTTGTCTTTTTGTTTTTTCTCATCAAGAAGAAATGATTTTTCATGATTTTCAAGATCCTGTGGCCATCCTATTATAGTCTGCAGTGAAGGAGGAGTTTTTTTCATTCATAAGCTCAGGTTTTGGATTCAAATTTTATTTTAGTTGCCATCTTTTACATTTATTTTCCTACTTAAGAAAGATGTGAGTGGAGAAAAATCAAGAATCCAATTGCTTGATTGGCTGCATTGGCACTTTAGCATCACTTGATTGAGTATTCATTTTAGTGGTTTTAGGGTAGGTAAGTGCAAATAATCTTGTTTTTCAAGAATATTTTGGATTTCTAGTAGTGTATACAGTCAGATTTCTAGCGGTGTATTTAGTAGCCAATGGATAGTAGTGTGTAGAGCTTGGTTTTCAACAGACACTTGTGACAAGTTGGAGCATGGTACACACACATGTTTTGGGAGAAGCCCAATGGATACGACACCTAGTATACAAGTTATTTGCTACCTCACAGGGAGGGTAACGTCCCCAGTTGGAGACTATGTTATCACTATAATAATTTCTTGGAATCCAAGTCTTGAGATTTGGCGAAATGCTAAATCAGTATAGAGGAGTGTTAGATTAGCGGGTGGGGTCATATCTAGTGGACATGGTTAAAATTGGCTGATACGTAGGAGTGATGGGACCCGACGAGACACAGATATAGAGAAGCCCAAATTGACAGTCAAGAGACATATCGAGCGAGGAAACAACGCGGAGGTTAAGCACTAGAGAGAAAGCTGGGGAAAATACCGCAGTTTCAACCCATAGACACATGGCACCTCTAGAAGCATATCGGGGAGAAAAGTGGGTGAGCGCGAAACTGCTCAACCACGCCCCAATGTCACATGTTCTAATATCATTAAATATGTCAAATCTAAAGGTCACATGTGGAGAGGGGAAAGTGACGACCGATCAAATCATCTCACACCGCTTGTTCAAGTAATTTTCATCTGTGCAATGCTAGGTGAGCGCCATCAGATAACCAACTCAAAGGATCATAATTCAAAATAGATTGGCCAAACGTGATAAACCGATGTACCTGCAAGTACTCTTGTCAGTAGTTCATGATTGGCACTCAATGACGATTATCATTCAAAACATGGGTTACATTAATCTGTTTTCGGAAATTAACGTTCTATTTCAGAACGAGGTTATCACAGGTCGGATCATTCAACTAAGGAAGATAAGTTTCTGCTTTATGAAAAACTAGGGAAAATGGATACGATAGACCACGTGGTCTCTAGCGAACTAGGATTTTCAACTAATATGACAAATTCATCATTGAAGAAGAGAGAGAAATTGGTTGCTCGAATCTTAGCAACAAAATTTTATACAAAGCCTTTGTGAGAGCTAAGAGAAGATGAAGAGGTCATATTAAATACTATCATGAAGGATTTAATCATCAACGGACACATAGGCAAACACCATACACGAGCTATCAAGAGGAAATAGAGAACGTGTCATAAGACAGAGGTAAAAGCTGAGGTGGTCGAAAGTGTTGGGGAAAACCAACTTGCATGGCTTGATACGTTAAAAAAAGAAATTGCCAAGATGAAATAGATTGCAGGATAAATTTAGATTGTGTCAGAGAATTTTGTAATAATATTGAAAAATGGCCTTCAAGGAAAAAACTTCAAATATGTCAGTTTTGTTTATAAAGTCCCCTAGAAAATAGGAATTTGGTTGTTGTACGCTACTCTTTTGTAACCGAAGGCTATTTTTGGAACTTTGGGGAAGATGATTCGTTCTGAATCCCAGATGTAATATACCTATATATACTATTACAAAGATAAATAAAGGGTTGGATGAACCAAAGAGGGGCCTGCCCTCGTAGAGGGAAGACTTTGTAAATACATGGAGCTAAAGTGAATATACAATGTAGAAGAATTTTGAACTTTTTATGAAAGGATTCTAATGGTTGTGATATGAGTTATGTTTTCTATAATAGTGTGTATTTCTTATGTCTTTGAAATCCCATTTACATTTTCCTCTTTTTAAATTGGAGAGTTAAGAGTCCAGAATTCGTCTTATGACGCTCTCAACTTAGCAATTTAAATTATGTAATCCTCTTCTTGACTAATTCATAATTCATCTCAATATGCTCTGATGTAGATATTTGTTTTCCTTTTCCTCTTTCACCTTGCAGATTTAAATTTAAAAAAACTTAGACTCATTGCCTCATTTCACCTTTCTCCTATAGATAGTTTTAATGGCCTACCACTACTTTATTCATTTTCGACTCCATAGCCCCAAATGTCACCCCCTTTCCTTCACCAACAACTGTATAAAACCCCCAAACAAACCGAATCTAGCCACTGATTACCAATGAAATACCTAGTGATGTGAGAGAACCCTATATGAGTTGAGTAGGCTAGCGCCCAACTCTAAAGTACGTTGAAACAGTTACCTCTGTCGTTTGTCTATTTAGCTGGAATTTTTTTACAGAGTGCTAACATTCTGGCGTCATTGCCGGGGACGAAATTGAAAACTTTTCCCTGGGAAAGAATGACATGGTTGAGTTCTAAGGTCTGAGAGAAATAGACACTTAGGCACACATTGAATGTATTCCTGCTCTGGCGACTCCACACATAAAAAATCAGTTTGAAGGTGATTCCATTGGTAGAAGAACCCAGAACTTTAAATTTTCAATGGTGACTCCACTCTCAATGTAGAATCCAGCTTCCAAAACATTATTGGTGACTCCACTCAAACTTAAAATGTAATGCAAAGACTCCACTAGAAGATGAGATTCTTTGAAAAAGGTATGAAAAGGCATTATGGAAGAAAACAAGTACTTTAAATTGGATTTTTTCCAAATCATTTTATTGTTTGTTATAATTTACCTCTGGTCCTTTCCTGAACAAGCTAGATAAATTTTTCTTCACCTACTGCATGCAAATAATGATCATGATAATATTGAAATTGCATATCCTCCTCTTAAGGTTATACAGATATCTCCTCAGTTTATTACTGACTTTGATCAAAATCTCTCACCTAAACCATGTGATAAACATGACCAAGTTGACGAGCCTCATGAAACCAATGCTGATATTTTACCTCCTGTACTCGATCCAACATCCTCCAAAACTCAGTATAGATACATACCCTTAAAGTTACCTCACATCCTACATGATCTTCCTCCAAAGTACTATGAGTACCTACCTGTGTTTGATGCGGAACTTGATGCCATATCAGCTGAAAAATACATCCAAGGGTTTGAGAATTTTATAGATTTGTTTGAGATTGACCATGAGGATGTTTGTATGGGGGCCTTTTCTCAATCCTTGAAAGGGGACACTAAAGACTGGTTTAGACATTTGCAGACAGAGACAATTAGCTCATGGGAGGAATTGAAGAATTTATTTTTAAAGTTTTGGTGCAGGAAGAAATCTTTGGATCTACATATTACAAAGTTCTGTGCCTTAAAAAGGCAGAGAAATGAAGTTATTTCTATATTCAGCAGAAGGTTTTCCAACATCTATTACAATTTTCCCAAAGAAATTCAACCCACTGAAGTTGTTGCAATGCTCCATTATACAACCACCCTTCATCCAGATTTGTCTTTCCTTCTGATGGAAAGAAGACCTAAGTCCTTACAACAAATGTTTAATGATGCTCAAGATATTCAACACAATATCCAAGCATGTGAACAGATTCAAAATGAGGGGTCAGATGCTCGAGAACATGAAAGTGAATATGAACATAAAATAGTTCATTGGAATCTTGAGCCTAGAGTTGATAATATCATAAGTTGTCCTGAAGTTTTTAATGCCAATGATTTTGCAAAAAATTATATTCCACTTGTTGAATGAGGAGGTGTTGATCCATTCCATGATAAGCAGAGGGATGATTGTTTTATGTATTATTTTGTAGATGGTTAAAAAAATGAGTTTGCAAATCAGTTTGTTGAAGAGAAGGTCAATGTTCCAAGCTTTTTCTTGTTAGATGACATTGCAAATGTTGTTGATTTTCCTATATATGATGAATATGATGATGATTGTGATACTAACTTCCTAGAAAAACTATTTGTATGTTCTCTATCAGAAAATGTCCCTTTTCAACAGTTCCATGAGAGAAACCAACCTACATATCACAGTTACAAAGAAGAAAGTACGAAATCAACTAAAGGGAATTCTTAACCGTTATGCTTTTCTTCATATAAATTATTGAAAGAAAATTCTAAGATTATCATTGAAGCAGATGAATGTGTGTTGAGGCCAAATCTCACCGATTCACCAGAACGAATTGATAAGATATTGCATAAATCTTCTCATATGGTTGATGACCCTATTACTTGTTATGTAGAAGGTCTTGTCAGTTCAAAATTGTAGCCATTGGTCAAAGATGAATCTGAAAATGAGTGTGTTCAACCATCCAAAGAAATTGAAAATTGTGAATATGAAAACAGTGAAGAAAATGAAGAAGGTTTTGAATCAGGTGAAAGAACCTCGCCATTATGTTTTTCTTCTTTCAAATTGCTGAAACAAAATGTTTATAATGTTTCAAATCAGAAATCCTCTAGACATGATGTAGAATATTCAGAAAGAAATGGACTTGAAAATGAAAACTATCTTCCTCTATGTTTTTCTTCTTTTGAATTGTTGAAAGAAAATCATGAGATAACAGAGGAACAAGGAAAGTATGATTGCATTCACAATGGCACTGTTTTACACGAGAAAATTGTTATCTATGAAGAATACAAACAACCTTCTCATACATTTTATGATCATGCAACTGATTACATGGAAGGTTACTTCAGTTCATATTTGCAGCCCGTGCTTAGCTATCAGCCTGAAAAAGAAGATGAAGCTGATCAAGAAATTGTTGTTAAAGGTTATTTTCCTCCTTCTGAAACTAATATAAGTATGCAACAAGATTTCCAGCAAGGAAAAGGGTTTAAAATTTGCCTTTCTTCCCCTGAGAATGATGTGGTGGTCCAATTTCTAAATGGCCTAGACATGGATGAGGATTTTGAAACTGCATCTATGGAAACTTCAAGAAGTGAACAAACAAATTACATAGAGTTTCAAGAAAGAAACAAAACAACGTATGCCATTTTTCATTCAGAAATACAAAAAGATAATGAAGAGGTGGTGGTTTTGTTTGATTCATTTAAAAATCTTGGTTTTGAAAATCCATCCATGGGAACTCTGTACTATGAAATAGTGCATGATGTTCGCTTTTCACATTTGTAATAAGATTATGAGTAGAAACTTATTTCCATTCATTCATTCGAAAGCCAAAATGACAATACTCAAGGAAATTTCCAGAATATTAATAAAACCAAATCAGAACCATTTGATGAACAAGAGGATAACCCTGATGCACATAGTATGGTTGTCATATTTAAAGATATTCAAGGATGTATGAATGTTTTTGTTGATATGCATGGAATATTAGACAAACCTATTGCTGACATTTCATTTGAAAGTGTTCCCAGAACTGAAGAAATAGAGTAAGAGAAATAAACACTTATGAAAGAGGCTTGTCTTTCTGTTTTTGCTCATCAAGAAGAAATGATATTTCATGATTTTCAAGATCCTGTGGCCATCCTATTACAGTCTGCAATGAAGGAGGATTTTGTTTCATTCATAATATTGGGTTTTGGATTCAAAGTTTTCTTTCATTTGTGTTATCCACAAATTTGGTCATTATGATGATGTGATGATGATGGAAAATCAAACTCTTTACTAAGAAAACTTTCCTGAGAGAAGTTACATTTGTCTGCTTCCAGAAATCATGTTTTTAAGATGTTCGCAGGTTATCTATATCTCTGACTGCGAGAATGCCTGATTCTCGCAGGCTGCTTTAAGTTGGGGTGCGAACTTCTCGCACTATTCTCATGGTTAGGGTGCGAACATGTTCTTAAAGGGGAAAAAGATAAGAATCTTGAACCTTCTAGAAGGGAATCTTCTAGAAGGGTGAGTTGGCTTTCAAATGGTTATTCAAGTGCTGACATTCCAGATATCTTGGGATCATTCCCTATCCAAGTAACTAATATATCTTCTCCTATATATTGAGGAGATTGCTCATGGAAAGGGTTAAGCAAACAAAAAACAAGCTAGCTAGAGATTGATTAAAGAATTAGTGCAAGACTGTATGGAGGACTGATGCTACAACAACAAGAGACAACAACAAGGTCATCGCAAGTGGTTGATTTTATTCATGCATGAGCAAGTGTGTGTGTCGGAGCAAAGAGCCATCGAAAGGAGACCTATGACATCAAGGCTCAGGTTGTAAGTTTCACTTTCAATTAATTCAATACAACAATATGTCCCTTTCCCATAAAGATGGCGCCACTTTATTACATAATTCCTTGATCATATGTATAGACTAGTTATTGAATATATTAATCTGCCTTTATTCCGATTGGTTCGTTCTGTTGTGATCTGGACGGGACGAGAGCATTGGAGCAAAGATTGGAACAACAGAGATCTAAGGAAAGCGTTCATAAGGTATGTCCAGGATCCTCATTTCTTAGTTCATTCAATAGGCTAGATCTAGGGAAAGTGTATTATTCTCTCCTGTTTTGTTCTAGATCCAGGTGGATCTAGGGAGATCGGTTCATGTCCGCACTTACGGATTTATCCTATAACAAAATTGGCGACTCCACTGAGGACCTATCCCCTTTTTCTTTATGGTTTTTGAATTTTCTGTGGCCATTTGCTCTGTTTGCATTTTTCTCTTGATTTGTTAGTCTCTGAGTCCTCAGGATACCCTGAGAGACCTTCTGGGTCTATAAGCCAGTCTGAATTTTGCTTGCTTTTTCAAAATTTTCATTAGTTTCAGGGATTCTCGCACTGTGTCCATTGACAGCCTGCGAGAACCTTGAAAGTTCGCACTCTGCATATATATTTCAGTGCGAATAGTTCGCACTTTGCATCAATGTGGCATGCGAGAACACTAGCTTCTCGCACTGTGTTCCACACTGGCCTGCGAACATATTTTTTGAAAATTTTGAATTCAAGTTTTGACTCTGTCAATTGCTCATATGTGTTGAATTACACCTCTTTGGCTTATTGAATCAGTGACTTACATATTTTTTGCTTTAGTTGGCTTGCTGGAACTGATCTAGGGTTTCTAGGTTTTTTGCTTGCCTTTATAGCTTGACTTTCATTTCTTGGCCTTTTTGGCATTTTCACTCTCTCTGATTTCTGGAGTTGAGTGTGTTGAGC
>ML784403.1:376911-396388 GCA_009831015.1 Picea engelmannii
AAGGAGCCATCGAAAGGAGACCTATGACATCAAGGCTCAGGTTGTAAGTTTCACTTTCAATTAATTCAATACAACAATATGTCCCTTTCCCATAAAGATGGTGCCACTTTATTACACAATTCCTTGATCATATGTATAGACTAGTTATAGAATATATTAATCTGCCTTTACTCTGATTGGTTCGTTCTGTTGTGATCTGGACGGGACGAGAGCATTGGAGCAAAGCTTGGAACAACAAATATCTATGGAAAGCATTCATAAGGTATGTCCAAGATCCTCAATTCTTAGTTCATTCAATAGGCTAGATCTAGGGAAAGTGTATTATTCTCTCCTATTTTGTTCTAGATCCAGGTGGATCTAGGGAGATCGGTTCTTGTCCGCACTTACGGATTTATCCTATAACAATTTGCCATCTTTTACATGTGTCTACCTACTTAAGAAAGATGTGAGCAGAGAAAACTTAGGAAGCCAATTGCTTGATTGACTGCATTGTCACTTTAGCATCACTTGATTGAGTATTCATTTAAGTGGTTTTAGGGTAGGTAAGTGCAAATAAGCTTGTTGGTAAATTATTTTTTGGATTTCCAGTAGTGTATACAGTCAGATTTCTAGCGGTGTATTCAGTAGCCAGTGGATAGTAGTGTGTAGAGCCTGGTTTTCAACAGACACTGGTGACAGGTTGGAGCACAATACATAGACATGTTTTGGGAGCAACCCAATGGATCCGACGCCTAGTATACAAGATATTTTCTACCTCACAGGGAGGGTAACATCCCCAGTTGGATCCTATGTTATGACTATAATAATTTCTTGGAATCGAAGTATTGAGATTTGGAAGAATGTTAAATCAGTATAGAGGAGTGTTAGATTAGCGGGTGGGGTCATATATGGCAGACAGGGTTAAAATCGGTGGAGACCTAGGAGTGATGGGACCCGACGGGCCATAGATCTTGAGCAGCCCAGATCAATGGTCAGGAGACATATCGGGTGAGGAAACAATGTGGAGGTTAAGCCCTAGAGAGAGGGCTTGGGAAAATAGTGTGGTTTCAACCCATAGACACATGGCACCTCCAAAATCATATCGGGGAGAAAAGTGGGTGAGTGCAAAATCTCTCAACCATGCCTCAATGTCACGTGTTCTAATATCATTAAATATGTCAAATCCAAAGGTCACATGTAAAGAGGGGAAAGTGATGACCGGTCAAATCATCTCACGCCAGTTGTTCGAGTACTTTTCGTCCGTGCAATGCCAGGTGAGCGCCGTAAGATAACCAACTCGAAGGCTCATCATTCAAAATAGATTGGCCAAATATGATAAATTGATGTGCTTACAAGTACTCTTGTCAGTAGTTCATGATTGCACTCAATGACGATTATCATTCAAGACATGGGTTACATTACTCTTTTTAGGGCAATTAACTTTCTATTTCAGAATGGGGTTATCATAGGTTGGATCATTCAGCTAGGAAGATAAGTTCATGCTTTCTGCAAAACCAGGGAAAATGGATACAACAAACCTAGTGGCCTCTAGTAAACAAGGATTTTCAACTAATATGACAAATTCATCATTGAAGAAGAGAGAGAAATTGGTTGCTTGAATCTTAGCAACAAAATTGTATACAAAGCCTTCAGGAGAGTTAGGAGCGGATGAAGAGGTCATATTAAATCCCATAATTAAGTATTTAATCATCAACGGACACACATGTGAACACCATACACGATCTGTCAAGAGGAAACTGAGCATTTGTCAAAATACATAGGTAAAAGGTGAGGTGGTCGAAAGCGTTGGGGAAAACCAACCTACATGGATTGATACGTTAAAAGAAGAAATTGCCAAGATGAAATAGATTGCAGGCTAAATTTAGTGTGTGTTAGAGAATTTTGTAATAATATTGACAAATGGACTTCAAGGCAAAAACCTCAAATATGTTAGTTTTGTTTATAACGTCCCCTAGAAAATAGGAGTTCGATTGTTTTACGTTACTCTTTGTAACCAACAACTATTTTTGGAACTTTGGGGAAGATGATTCGTTCTGAATCCTCAATGTAATCTACCTTTATATACTATTACAAAGATAAATAAAGGGTTGGATGGACCGAAGAGGGGCCTGCCCTTGTAGCGGGAAGTCTTTGTAAATACATGGAGCTAAAGTGAATATACAATGCATAAGCATTTTGAACTATTTATGAAAATATTTTAATGGCTGTGATATGAGTTATGTTTTCTCTCATAGTGTGTATTTCTTGTGTCTATGAAATCCCATTTACATTTTCCTCTTTTTTTTTGTTTGTAAATAAGAAGTATATGTTATATTAAGAGCCTGCTAAAGCTGATAAAAGTGTTAAAATACAGCAATGTACTGGCTGTAGTTACTGGACTGCCCCAACAGAGGGGAAACCAGTCCAGCCAGCCCCCAATTCACAAGTCTAAGAAGGTCACTGGTCCAGTAGAAAAACAAAGTTCATACTGACTGTCATCTAAACTATAAACCTAAGAAAACTTGACAAACATCACTAAAGAGCTAAACACCTGGAAAATATCCTATCCACGTGGTTCGAAGGTCCTCTGTCCATGGTTCTTCCTCGATATATGTCGGTTGGTAATCCCAACACTTTTCCTTTCGCTTGTCATGTTCCGTGGCCTCAGCTTGGCCTCTTCGTTCCGCTTCCTCCTGCTTCGCTTCTGCTGGTCGCTGCATTCTATCCCTTCTGGCACTCGTATCAGAATCAGGTACCTCCCCTGGAGCAGAGTCAACCCGGTCCAAGGAGAGCTCCGAGTGCATAGTCGAGAGGATATGAAGGAAGGTTGCTACATTTTCCTCTGTAGCCTGCATGCGATACTTGAGGTCCGCCACCTCCTTCCTAATCTCAAAAACTAAGTCATACAGGATGACCAGTCGATCTCTGAAGTGTTCGCTGTCGAGGTAGGCTGTGGGGTAGAGGCGCTCTCATTTAGACTCACTATAACCCGGTGGTGCACTACTCAAATTACTCGAAGGTCCAGGGAAAGACATTGTCGCTGTGAATTGCATCCGGGGGTCCTGAGGGCATCGCAAAATCGGGGCCGACCCTCGTGGGATATTGGCCATGGAGTGAAGAAGCATAGACTGCGAAGGTGGCGGGGTGGAATTGGAGTGAAAAAGGATAGACTGCGAAGGTGGCAGAGTGGCAGTTGTGGTCAGAGTTTGAGGACGGGAGGAAGAGCAGGTTGAAGGGGAGATTGAAGGCGAGACCGGGGGTCGATGGGGCTTCCAGGGGGAGCCCCTCTTCGGCCTTCCTCTAAGCCTTTCTTTCATGTGTGCAGGGGGACGGGTCTGGATGAGGTTCAACCAGAGGTGCAGAAAAATAATGGAGACGATTGCTGAGCGAGCCTGGTCCTGTTTACGCTGTGAAGGGAGGATCCCTTCAGACCGCAGACAGGGTGCAATGACCAAAACGACGAGCCAAGCCATGTAACATACTGCGGAGGAGTAAAGGGTGGCGTAAATGCCCATTACGACAACCATTACCACGACTTGAATGCGATTTAATCTCCCGGGACGGCACTAGCCTGCGGCACGAGCCCATCACGTGGCTCCGTGTCGCATCGGACTGTGTCCGCTCCCATCCTTCACCACGAGGAACCCACTAACACCCCATCTGGGGAGACATCTACTGAGCCAGCTTTTTGAATACACTGCTGGAGGATGGGGTGATCTGGGTTATGGGCAGAATAACATCGGAGGTCTGGTCCTCTCCAATCAGTGCCCAAATTAGCCAATTCATCCGCAACCTGGTTCGCCTTCCTTCTGATGTGTGTGGGGATAATCACCTATTGAGAATGCAACAGACCTACAATGATTTGCAAGCCATGTGTAAGCCTCCAGCTTCGCGAGATGCTGTCCGGGTTGACCCTGTGTAGGAGTCTGCGCAGCAAGCCAATGATGATCTGAGAGTCCCCTTCGACGATGAGCTTTGTATAATTATTCTAGGAGGCCATTTGCAAACCTTTAATGAGGCCCCAAAGTTCTGCTGCATTATTCGTGGAATGCCCAAGGGGCCTGCTCCTATGGATAAAATGTGTCCAAGATGATTGCGAAAGACCACTCCATAGCCTGCATCTCCCGGGTTGCCTTTAGACGCTCCGTCAAAATTGAGTTTGAGAAAATCCTTTAGGGGAGGAGACCAAAGGGAAGGGCTACTTGGATGGGGGGCAGGAGGGGGGGAGGAGGGCTTCTGAGAGGGAGGAAGAGGAGTCCAGTGTCGAAGGACGGGGAGCTCGGAGGGAGGGCAAGCTAAGTCGACATCTGACCAAAGTCTAAGAAGGAGAGTTTCCAAGAGGTTGCGTTGACATTGACGCCAACAGTGACCCCAAGGGTGATCCTTATTTCTGAAGATTCTCCTATTTCTTTCTTTCCAAATTTGCCAGAGGACAAAGCCAGGTAAGAGCTGCCAAACCCTGTTGAGGTAGGGAGAGCTAAAAGCCTGATCCCTCCAGTTTAAAAGAGTGTCGATGACACTGTCTCTGAGACGGTCCGAGGTGCGCATGATTATCGCTACTTGATCCCAGACTTGTGCTGTGTAAGGGCAAGTATTGAGTAGGTGATTCAATGTTTCCTCTGCCTCTCCACAAAGAGTGTATATAGAGGGTCCTAAAAACCCCCTCTTTAGGAGATTGTCCCAGGTGAGAATGCTTGAGTGTAAGACCTGCCAGAGAAAAAGGGTGATTTTCGGCCAGTGCTTCAGATTCCAAATTTCCCCCCAAATCTTTGTGTCTGTGGTGTGGTCTGACTTAGTCTTAATTTGATAGGCTTCCTGCGTGGTGAAGGAGCCCTGTGGTCTGTAACCCCACCTAAGTATGCCTTCACCAACGCGAATAGGAATTTTCCTCTTATCCAACACTTCTTGAAGAGGTGTTAGATCGGTATGCAGTGCCAAGTTAATTCTCGCCCGATCCAGGTGCTAGCAGTGCTAGGTGTCCCCAATGGGGTTGTTCTGCCATTAGTCCACTACCTTTGTTAGGCCCATGCTTGTAGTCTGGGCACAAATGTCGCGGGCCCACTCCTCAGCGTTTAAGGCTGGCCATTTTTGCCAGGAATCTTGCCAGAACAAAGTCGTTTCCCCATTTCCTATCTCCCAAAAAGCATGCTGAGTGACAATCTGCCTATTCTGCTTGGCCGCTGTCCATATTAAGGAGCCCGTGTTATCCCCATTCCATCGAACCAGGTTATTTTCTGCTATGTTAGGGGCGTATTTCTTCCTCCATAACTTAGCCCAAAGATCTATGGGGTTTTTTAACCAGCGCCACCAAATTTTGGCGCTAAGGACCTTGTTCATGATAGATGGATCTCTTATTCCCAGTCCCCCCTGTTCCTTAGGCCTATAGAGATTTTCCCAGCTGAATAATGCAATCTTCTTTTCTTTGTTAAGGCCTTGCCAAAGGAAATTTCTTTGCAAGCTTTTGATGGTGTTAAGAACAAATCTGGGGGCTGCTAGCACAGAAAAAACATAGATCGGGAGGGCTTGAAGGACGACTTTGAGCAGAATGAGACAGCTGGGAAGATTTAAAGCTCTAAAGGTCCAGGAGGAAAGCCTCTTGGAGAAGGAAGAAAGAAGGTTCTCCCAAGAGGACTTTCTAAGGGCGTTGTGAATCAAGGGTAGGCCTAGATTTTTGGATGGAAGGGAGCTTCTGTTGAAACCAAGGATCTCCGAGATGTGACGCTGAATCGGAGGGGGCGTATTGAAAAAGAATATTTGAGATTTATCCTTGTTGCATTCCAGACCTGAAGCATCAATTTTTTTTTGGAGAATGTCCTTGAGTGAGTTGGCTTCTCGAGCAGTCGGGCTACCCATCAAGAGGGTGTCGTCCACGAATTGGCTATGAGAGATAGGCGGGGAGATGCCATGCAGGGGTATACCAGTCAGAAGGTTGTTTTCCAGAGCAACGTGGATAGTTCTACTAAGTCCTTCCGCCATGATGATGAAGAGGAAAGGAGACAGGGGGTCTCCCTATCTAATTCCTCTGGAAGGGGAGAAGGTTTTCGAGGGTACACCATTGATGAGCAGGGAAAAAAAGGCCGAGGAGGTTAGATTTAAAATCCAAGTAACCCAGTTTTGATCGAAGCCAAAAGATATAAGCATTGCTTTCATATATTCCTAGCTGAGCTTATCAAAGGCTTTTGATATGTCCAGCTTTAGAAGCATTCATGGGGTTTTGGTTTTCTGCAAGGAGTGAATTACCTCATGCGCCAAAATGATGCTATCCAGGATTTGTCTGCCCTCGACATACCCCGATTGCTCTGGGGAAATGATTGTTTGTAGGATCGGCTTGAGTCTTCGGGCGATGACTTTTGTGAGGAGTTTGTAGATGACGTTGCAAAGAGCTATAGGCCGGTATTGCTTGGGTCTATTCGCTTGCCCCTCTTTGGGGATAAGGGTGAGAAAAGTTGCGTTGAAAGCTCGGAGGACCTTTCCCGTGATCCTTGAGTCTTCCAGGATTTCCTGGACCTCTGTTCGAATCATCGGCCAACAATAGTGGAAGAAATCGCTGGTGAAGCCATCTGGGCCCGGGGCCTTGCATTTGGGGGTATCTTGGAGCGCTTGATCTACTTCCTCGATGGTAAAGGGTCCAAGGAGGGATGCATTTTGTTCCTGAGTTACAAGGGTAGGCACGTGCCTTGTAATTTTATTGATTGCTTCATGTCTGTCTGTAATGGATTCCGTGAGAAGGTCTTGGAAGTAATCAACCAAATTTGTTTCTAGATCAGCATGGGAATGAAGAGTCTCCCCCTCCTCTGAGATGAGATGCGTGATCTTATTGGATTGCCTTCTCTGGATAGTAGTTCAGTGGAATAATTTAGTGTTGCGTTCCCCTTCCTTGAACCATTGTATACGCGACTTCTGTTTCCACAGTATCTCTTCCTGTCTTTTCCTTTCTGCGATCTATTGGTTCACTTTGAGTTCCTGACTTCTGAGATCCTCTGTGAGTCCCTGCTCTCTTATTCTCCATTGAATCTCTTCCATTTGCTCCGTGAGCTATTTTTGTGAGTCAAAGATGCTGCCGAAAGTGTGCTTGTTCCAGAACTTTAGCGTTTGTTTGAGATTCTTCATCTTTTGCTGGAACCTATACATCTTGGTTCCGTAGGACATTTCTGCCTCCTTCCACCAGCCTTGAATGTTGGCTTGGAAGTCTGGATGATCTAGCCAGAATTGTTCAAAATGGAAGGGTTTCTTTCCCGGAGTGGCTGGGACATCCAACCATAACTGTATGGGCCAGTGGTCCGATCCATTGCGATTTAAGATGCTATATTCCATTGCAGTGTCGTCCATCATGAGTGGCTCCGACACAAGGAAGCGATCTAATTTGCAAGTGATCTGGTGCAGTCCTGTTCTTCTATTGGACCATGTGTGAATGCCATTATTGGCCTCTAAGTTAATTAGCCGAAGGTCATCTATTAAACTGTTAAAGTCACCGGAGTCTCGATCCAGTCGTCGTGATCCTCCTTTTTTTCCCTCCAGGCTGCGGATGATATTAAAGTCGCCCCCCACTATCCATTTGTGGTATTGTGTGAGGCTGGCCAAGTAACTTAGGCTTATAAGGAAGGCCTGTTTGTCTCTTGGAGTGGCCGGTCCATAGACGCTGGTTAGATGTCCTGGCTTATCAGAGCCAATGAGCCTATAATCGGCAGTGATAGACCATCTGGTGGTACAAAAAGTTTCTAGCAGGACAGTGTTGGTGTTCCAGAGGATAGCCAGTCCTCCAACTGTTCCTGCAGCATCAATTGAGACCACTCCTCCTTGCTTCCAGTAATAAGGGAGTAGTCGATTAATGTCTTTTGAGGTACATTTTGTTTCCTGTAACATCACAACATCCGGTGCTTCTGCTATGATCAGATCTCGTAGCAGTTTCTGCTTGCTATGTCCATTGAGGCCTCTGATGTTCCAAGATATAATTTTCATGATGACTGAGGGGGGAGGAGGGGGGGGAAGCTATCCGAGATCAAGTGAATCTGTCCTGAATTTACCATAAAGCTTCCAATTTCCTGTATGAGCTTATTTGTTGATTTCCTTCCTCGTTTTTTCTCGTCCTTTTGAGTTTTATTTGGGTTTTTTGTCTGACTACCCTGGATGCCTAGTGCTTTGCTGGCTCGGGCTGAGGAGCCCGCAGAGGAGTTGAGGAACACTTTGTGCACCTTCCTGAGTTGGTCCCTGGGTATAGTATAAAGTTTTTGATGTCTATAGGCATGCTCAAGGTGCTCCAAATCCACTCCATCTAGGACCTGTTCTTCCACCTCCATTTCCTCATCCCCATCATCTATCTCCTGCTGCTCAGGCGGATCCCTCATTGGGCCCATGGGGGGTGGTTCCGACTCCTTACTCTTCACTGGTTGTTCTGCCTCTAGGTCTTTAGTTTGAGATGCCGTATGCTGGGGTGGTGGATTCATATGTGCTGGGTTTGAAAATTCTTCTGGGTTATCTTGTAAAATTGCAAACTTATTGCTGGTGGAAGGATCTTTACTTACCTGAGCCGGTTGCTTTCTGCCTCCTTGTCGCCTTCGCCTTGCCTGTTGCGTGAATCCTTCCTTGTCCTTGCCATTTTCTGGATTCCCTTCCTTGTGAGTCGCGTTGAGTGGGCATTCCCTGAAGAGATGTCCATGCTTGTGGCATTTCCTACAGCGGAAGGGAATATGTTCATAATCAATGGTTTGAGTCCAATCCTCATCATGATACTCCAACATTATAGACCCCGGAAGCGGCTTGGCTATGTTCAGATAAACACAGATTCTTGCATATGATGTGTAGCGTCTCTGCTTAGTTGCTTCAGAGGACTTAACATAAATACCAATGGTGTTGCCTATGCCAGCTAGAACTTCCTCCAACCAGAATTCCCGGGGAAGAGAATACAACCTGATCCAGACCGACGCATGGGTGAAGTCCTCCTTTTCGGGGATGAACTTTTCTGTCCAGAATCTCAAGAAGAGTCCCGCCAAGTTGTAAAAGTAGGGCCCTCCATCAAAGATACGGTTTCTGTCTTCTAGATTGTGGAGGATGATCGTGAAGAAACCCTTCGAGCCTAGTTGAATATCATAGTGGCCTTTTGGTCTCCACCAGTACTGTATCCATTTGACCAGATCTCGCTCCGAGGGCCATAGCCTTAGAAACTTTCCTACCAGGGCATTATCTCTCATGTATTGTTTCTGCTCCTCTATACGGGGTGAGTTTATGACATATTTTGGGGCCTGTGGTGCTTGCGGAATGCACTTACCGGGGATCCAAGGGGCCGAGGCGCGTGCAGAGATGTTTTCCTTAGCCGGATCCATATCCGTGTCTCGATCCTTGAATGTCCCTTCGACCAGCAGCTGCGTGCGCATATCTGGAAGCGTTTCAAAGGTCGGTCTCTTCACTCTGGTTGCTGGATCTTCATTAGCCGTGACTCTGCTGTAGGGGACGCCATTCTGCGCCCCCCCCTGGCAATGCGTGAGCCCCTGCGGGGCCGTCATCTTGCGGGCGCAGTCCTCTGCGGCTATTAGTGCGTAAACCCTAGCTTCAGAGCTTCGCCGAGCAATTCTCCCTTCAAACCAACCACATTTTCCTCTTTTTAAATTGGAGAGTTAAGAGTCCATAATTCATCTTATGACGCTCTCGACTTAGAAATTTAAATTATGTAATCCTCTTCTTGACTAATTCAGAATTCATCTCAATATGCTATGATGTAGATATTTTTTTTTCTTTCCCTCTTTCACCTTGCAGATTTCAATTTTAAAAAACTCAGACTCATTGCCTCATTTATCCTTTCTCCTCTAGATAGTTCTAATGGCCTTCCACTGCTTTATTCATTTTTGACTCCATAGCCCCAAATGTAACCCCCTTTCTTTCACCAACAACTGTATAAAACCCCCAAACAAACCAAATATAACCATTGATTATCAAAGAAATAATTAGTGATGCGAGAGATCCCTCTCTGAGTTGAGCAGGCTAGTTCCCAACTCTAAAGTAGGTTGAAACAGTTACCTTTGTCATTTTTCTATTTAGCCGGACAAAATTTACAGAGTGCTAACATTCTGGTGTCGTTTTCAGGGACGAAATTGAAAATTTTTCCCTAGGAAAGAATGACATGGTTGAGTTCTAAGGTCTGAGAGAAATAGACACTTAGGCATGCATTGGATGTATTCCTTCTCTGGCGACTCCACACATCAAAAATTAGTTTGAAGGTGATTCCGCTGGTAGAAGAATCCAAAACTTTAAATATTCAATGGCGACTACACTCTCAATTCAGAATCCAACTTCCAAAACATTATTGGCGACTCCACTGAAGCTTCAAATGTAATAAAAATACTCCACTGGAAGATGAGATTCTTTGACAAAGGTATGAAAAGGCATTATGGAAGAAAACAAGTACTTGAAATTGGATTTTTTCCAAATCATTTTATTGTTTGTTATAAGTTGCCTCTGGTCCTTTCCTGAACAAGCTAGAAATTTTTTTCTTCACCTACTGCATGCAAATAATGATCATGATAATACTGAAATTGCATATCCTCCTCTTAAGATTATACAAATATCTCCTCAGTTTATTACTGAATTCGATCAAAATCTCTCACTTGAACCATGTGATAACCATGACCAAGTTGATGAGCCTCATGAAACCAAGGCTGATATTTCACCTCCTGTAATCGATCCAACACCCTCCAAAACTCAGCATAGGTACAAAACCTTAAAGTTACCTCACATCCTACATGATTTTCCTCCAAAGTACTATGAGTACCTACCTCTGTTTGATGGGGAACCTAATGCCATATCAGCTAAAAAATACATCCAAGCGTTTGAGCATTTTATAGATTTGTTTGAGATTGACCATGAGGATGTTTGTATGAGGGCCTTCTCTCAATCCTTGAAAGGGGGCACCATTAAAGAATATATTTTTATTTTTTTGGGGCAAGAAGAAATATTTGGATCTACAGGTTATAGAGTTCTATGCCTTAAAAAGGAAAAGCAATAAAGTAATTTCTATATTCAGCAGAAGGTTTTCCAGGATCTATTACAATTTGCCCAAAGAAATTCAACCCATTGAAGTTGCTTCCATGCTCCATTATACAACAACCTTTCATCCAGATTTGTCTTTCCTTCTGATGGAAAGAAGACCTAAGTCCTTACAACAAATGTTTAATGATGCTCGGGATATTCAAAACAATATCCAAGCATGTGAACATATTCGAAATGCGGGGTGGAATGTTGAAGAACATGAAATTGAATATGAACATAAAACAATTGATTGGAATCTTGAGCCTAGAGTTGATAATATCATATGCCCTCCCAAAGTTTTTAATGCCAGTGATTTTGAAAAAACAATTATTCCACTTGTTGAACGAGGAGGTGTTGATCCATTCCATGATAAGTAGAGGGTTGATTGTTTTATGTATTCATTTGTAGACGGTCAAAAAAATGAGTTTGCAAATTAGTTTGTAGAAGAGCAGGTCGATGTTCCAAGTTTTTTCTTGTTACATGACATTGCAAATATTGATAATTTTCTTATATATAATGAATATGATGATGATTATGATGCTGACTTCCTAGAACAAATATCTGTATATTCTCTTTCAGAGAATGTCCCTTTTCAACAGTGCCATGAGAGCAACCAGCCTACATATCACAGTTACAAAGAAGAAAGTACTAAATCAGTTGAAGGGAATTATTTACCTTTATGCTTTTATTCATTTAAATTATTGAAAGAAAATTACAAGATTGTCATTGAAGTAGATGAATGTGTGTTGAGGCCAAATCTCACTGATTCACCAGAACAAATTGACAAGATATTGCAGCAATCTTCTCATATGGTTGATGACCCTATTACTTGTTATGTAGAAGGTCTTGTCAGTTCAAAATTGCAACCATTGGTTGAAGATGAATCTGAAAATGAGTGTGTTCATCCATCCAAAGAAATTGAAAATTGTGCATATGAAAACAATGAAGAAAATGAAGAAGGTTTTGAATCAGGTGAAAGAACCTCGCCATTATGTTTTTCTTCTTTCAAATCGCTGAAACAAAATGTTTATAATGTTTCAAATCGGAAATCCTCTGGACATGATGTAGAATATTTAGAAAGAAATGGACTTGAAAATGAAAAATATGTTCCTCTATGTTTTTCTTCTTTTGAATTGTTGAAAGAAAATCATGAGATAACAGAGGAACAAGGAAAGTCTAATTGCATTCACAATGACACTGTTTTACACGAGAAAATTGTTATCTGTGTATTTTCCTCCCTCTGAAACTAATATAACTATGCAACAAGATTTCCAGCAAGGAAAAGTGTTTCAAAGTTGCCTTTCTTCCCCTGAGAATGATGTGGTGGTCCAATTTCTAAATGGCCTAGACATGGATGAGGATTCTCAAAACTGCATATATGGAAACTTCAAGCAGTGGACAAACAAATTACATAGAGTTTCAAGAAAGCAACAAAACAACTTATGCCATTTTTCAATCAGAAATACATAAAGATAATGAAGAGGCGATGGTTTTATTTGATTCATTTAAAAATCATGGTTTTGAAAATGCATCCATGGGAACTCTGGACTGTGAAATAGTGCATGATGTTCACTTTTCACATTTTCAAGAAGATTATGAGCATAAACTTATTTCCATTCATTCATTTGAAAGCCAAAATGACAATACTCAAGCAAATTTCCAGAAGATTAATAAAACCAAATCATAACCATTTGATGAACAAGAGGAAAACCCTGACGCACATAGTATGGCTGCCATATTTAAAGATGTTCAAGGATGTATGAATGTTTTTTTTGATATGCATGGAATATTAGAAAAACCTATTGCTGGAATTTCATTTGAATGTGTTCCCAGAACTAAAGAAATAGAGAAAGAGCAACAAACACTTATGAAAGAGGCTCGTCTTTCTGTTTTTTCTCATCAAGAAGAAATGAGTTTTCATGATTTTTAAGATCCTGTGGCCATCCTATTACAGTTTGCAGTGAAGGAGGAGTTTGTTTCATTCATAATCTCAAGTTTTGGATTCAACTTTTGCTTTCAGTTGCTATCTTTTACATTGGTCTGCTTACTTAAGAAATATGTGAGCGGAGAAAAATCAAGAAGCCAATTGCTTGATTGGTTGCATTGGCACTTTAGCATCACTTGATTGAGTATTCATTTCAATGGTTTTAGGGTAGGTAAGTGAAAATAATCTTGGTGGTCAAGCATTTTTTGGATTTCCAGTAGTGTATATAGTCAGATTTCTAGTGGTGTATTTAGTAGCCAGTGGATAGTAGTGTGTAGAGCTTGGTTTTCAGTAGACACTGGTGACAGGTTGGAGCACGGTACACACACGTGTTTTGGGAGCAACCCAATGGATCTGGCACCTGGTCTACAATTTATTTGCTACCTCACAGGGAGGGTAACATCCCCAGTTGGAGCTTATGTTATCACTATAATAATTTCTTGGAATCAAAGTCTTGAGATTTGGTAGAATGCTAAATCAGTATAGAGGAGTGTTAGATTAGCAGGTGGGGTCATATCTGGCCCACGGGGTTAAAATCGACGGATACGTAGGAGTGATGGGACCCGGTGGGATATAGATCTTGAGTAGCCCATATTGATGGTCATGAGACATATCGGGTGAGGAAACAACGTGAAGGTTAAGCACTAGAGAGCGGGCCGGGGAAAATACCAATTCAGATTCAAGCAACTCATTAAGATGTAGATTCAACAAACACTTTCCCCTCTCCCCTAGGCACTCAATGCAATGGATACCATTTCTTCCTAAGGATGGAGGATTTATCTAGGTGGACATCGGTGGCCACCCACCTTTTCCAACTGGCTCAAAATAGTCTTATGGGAATTTTGGTAATTTACTATTTTTAGCAGTTTTTAACTTCCGGGGCCAGTTTGAGGGCCAAAATGAAGGCTTTTTGGGATCTATCTTCTCAATGATAGTCAAAGGCTCTGATTGATCCCCCTAAATGAATCTCCAAGAATATAACTTTCCAACTAGCTATCGTGTGCCCCAAACGGAGATCGTACGCCAAAGTTACACCCCCGGGAAGTTGATACACGAAACTGCCCAAAACGGGGTCCAAAAAACTGTTGGATTTTCATCTTTTGGGGTTAGGGTTTTGGATTTTCTTTATGATAAAAAGGCATTTGGAGCCTTATTGTAAAATAATCTTCTTGCAAATGCGAGTAGCAGACACATCTCTTCTCAGAGATAAGCTACCACCATTCTAGTGAGTCTTTCACTCTATATTTTTACAGTCTTTGTACATTTTCGCTCATTAATAGAAAATTGTGTATTATTGTATCTCTGTGTTTATGGTTGCATCTCTGATACATTTTTGTTATATTATTGGATATTCGATATATCTATGTACATTTATTTATTATATCTCCGCTCTCATTTCATGCCGAAAATAGTCTGGATCACATTCTCTAATTACTCATCTATGAAAGGGGTGGGAAAAGGGTCATGTAAGAAAGCATAATTCAATTTTATCACATCTACACAGATCTTGATCCCTCCTTGTTTCTCCTCTTTCACTACCATAAGACTTATCCATTCATATTCCTCTACTGGTTGTATGATACCAACTTCCATCATTATGTCAATTTCATCCTTCACTTTCTACTTATATATTGGATTCAGTCTATAAGGTCTCTTCTCGACAGGTCTTGCCTTAGGTTTGAGAGGTATTTTCATCTCTCCTAGCTCTCCTGCTATGCCTTTCATCTTTGTGAAGGTTGTTGCGAACAGGTAAATGTACTCCCGTAGTAACTTTGTTATTCTTTCTACTATTTGTTCATCACAATAGTCTCCAATACTTGCCATTTTAGGATTTTCAGATGTTCCAATATTGACTTTCTTCACTTTGATTTGTGCACAAAATAATTTTATTTTCTCCTTCTATTTCTGTAATATGAATATTGCGCGAGTCATCTTCATTTGGTGCTTCTTCTTCCACATGGTATCATGACAGTAGTTCTTTGACTTTCTTCCTATTCTGATGTTGATATTTTTTCATGAGTTTAACCTCTTCTTTGTCAATAAATATGACACCTTTATCTGCTTCAGTGCTGAATCAATGTTCGGGTTCTCATGTTCAAACAAGAAGCTTACTACAAAGTTTTTCTCTAATGTTTTCCATTTTGTAGTGCCTCTATGCATCTCTTGGTCTACATACCATTTTTATGGGATTCATTCCAATGTGTGGATGAAATGATGAGGCCATTCTTCTGGTGGTGTCATCCTCCAATGTGTTCTGAATTTCTCCAAATGTTATGTTGTGTTCCCTTGTCCATCATATCTCTGCATATTGTTGCTCCCTTTCTCTAAGCCAAATCTAATGCACAATAGTCACTTACATTGGTACCAGTCCTGAATTGTTTCTTTATGCACACCCCACCATCTTGCAAGTGTAGCCTTAAGTGAAATACCTAGGGCTTAAAGCCTCTGATTCTCTAATACCTATTCTTCATATTTGGTAAAAAATGATACCATATCATCTACCCCATGAAAACTGGGAGGTTCCCTTATCTCTGTACCAACCCATCTTATTGTGCAGTCTATTCTTGTGCACCTTCTTGTGGACACTTCATGTAATATCTATTGCCAGTTCTCTAGTCCTGTATCTGAGTCAAAGCACATGATGTAATTCTTCTCCAGCTAAGTACCCCATTTGCATTTGGGTTAATATAATCTTCTTCGCGCGTGGTGGTTTTGTGCAACTGAATTATTTCCTCTAGATCTAGACAGGTGGGTTATATAAACCTTTCTCCTTCTGATGGATCTAGTGGCGCAATGACTCTATATTCTCCAGATTCAAATGCCATTTTCCTTTTCTTCAAATCAATTATGCCCTAGTTATTAAATTCCCAATCCAATACAAGCAATGTTGGATATGGTGTTGTGCCATCTACTATCTCTATTACTTCAAAATCTTCCTCGATGCGCACTCCATCCAGATCTATTGTCACACTTTTTATCCTTCCAATTGGTAGAACTCTATGTTGGTTTGATAATTTCAATTGAACATGTGAATATCCTAGTGTGGGCTCCCCCGTACACTGCCATGTCTTCTTAGGCAACACATTTACCTCATAGCCTAAGTCCAATATAATGTCTCCCATATTGAAATCTTCAATGTTGGCATTCGGTATGAATTCTTTGTTTGTCCTCCTTCTTGTATGGAGGTTATTGATTGTTTTCTGATATAAATTCCCCTCTACCTATTTGTTACATATTTCTAAAACATTTTGAAAATTTTTAACAGATGATGGATGATTCAATAGTTTAAAACAGGATTGCAGAAAAGTATTTATGGCACTTAATTTCCCTACCGGTGTGCTTCATTAGTGTGGTCCATTGATGAAGGCATCTCGTACATAGGTGAGTTCTGATCCTGCTACGCAGCTGAAGTAGATGCATTGTTCTACTTGAGAAACTCATGTATGGCCTCCTTGAATGTTTCCTTTTCTTTCTGCTCATCAAACTTCTTTGGTGGTTATGTATTTTTCTTCACCCATTGGTGTTGTGTTGGATATTGTCCTACTTCATAAGCTCTTGTCTTAGCTCCTCTGTGCATGACTATGTTGATGTTTCTGCCATCCTCTCTAGCTTCTGCAAAAATCCACTGAAAATTTTGGTTGTTTTGATTCCTCTTATCCTAGATCTTCCCCAATATTGTGGGACAATCTTCTGTGTCATGGTTTGTTGCGCGAAAATACATGAATTTCGTTGGTGGAAGTGGAAATTCCCTTGAATAATGTCCTGGTTGTTGGAAGTTGTGGCACACTACTTGACCTCTACCTCATCCAAATCCTCCTCTAACTCGTCCTTCACCTCTATATCCAACTCAATCTCCTTGTGGTGCATTGTAGTGAGGTACTTGATTATATTGCGTAAGGTTATAATGTGGTTGTGCCTTGTTGTATGGTGTTCGCGCAGTGTTATACTACTGCTGCATAGTGTTTTATGGAAGTGGTACCTGGTTGAACTGAGGTTCAACTTGCCCTGTCATCATCTCTGCTTCCACCCTATAAGTATATGAAGTTTTTTCCCTCATCAGGTCCATTGTCCTACAATCTTTATCATCATGACCCATTGACTTGCAAAAGTTGCAATATGAACTCTTGGGTATTTTTTGGTACTTCTGCATCATTGGAAAATGATATTGATCATTCCCATGTGTATTACATATCTCATACCATGGTCCTCCTGTTAGAAAATGGTTTGGTACTCCTATTTCCATGTATTGTGTGAAAGTTGGGAATTCATTCGTATGGTGTCCTTATGTTCTGCATGTGGTACACCAAACAACTTCTATTTTCTCTTTTCCTTTATTCTGATTTAGTTGAAATGTAAGGTTTTGCAGATCCTTTGTCAGCTCCTCTATTGTTGTATATGTCTTCTGATACTAGTTCTCTTCTAGTTTTAAGGCTTCCTACAGAGCCTCTACATGAGTTTGTAACTTATGTTGTCTCAATGGGTATTTAAAATGTGGTAACAGTGAATTCACAAAGAGATGTCTATGTTGCATGTCATTCATGACATACTTCAACTTACCCTTCAACCATTTGAACCTCTGATCAATCTCCCAAATGAAATCACCCGGTTTATGCATGATTTCAAACATCTCATTCATGTACTGATCTTCTGAACTAGGATTATGAAATTCATTGATTAGTAGCTTCTTGACATCTCCAATCATCCTTGTTGTTCCTGGTAGGCTGTTTACAACTAGGCTTGTGTACCAATCCAATGTGCAGTCTCTTAGCATGATAACTAACTACACAAGTTTTGTATCCTCATCTGTGATCTTCTTTGCTTCCCAGATATTCTCATAGATGAATAAATGATTTTCAAGGTCCTCAGATGTCTCTCCCTAAAATTCTGGTAATCTGATGGTGGGATCATGTCCTGTGATATTGAACTGTGATGAACTACTACCTTTGTGCAGTGTAGATATTTGACTACTACTTCCTGAACTGGCTCCTCTAGTTGTTTCTCGTTTGGATGTACTTCATGCTGTCTTTATTCCACTAAAATGTGGTTGTCTAACGAATGTTGTTATTTTTGGTGTATTAGTCTCACATGGGGTTATGGGTTCCACACTAACACTGACACATATGGGATTTATCTCTTATCTTCCTACCCTTGGACCGCATGTCTTCCTTTTGTATGTTGTGTGCAAGATTTCCTCAATATTCTCCACATCTCGGAGATCCTCTACCTCTTCCTCATCACTTTCCAAGCCCTCTCTATAAACTATGGTTGTCTTCTTATTATTCATCTTATATTGGTAGGGTACTCGACTACGTGTATTTCCAGTTGTTTCCATGATATTCTTTATCTGATCATCCTCCATCATGATTGGTTCCATGGCCTCCTCCTTCTTTCAATTATCCATCTCTTGTCAGTTCTTCCCCTCTTCCCCCATGCACGCAGGGAAGTTTAGTTGTCTGATTCCATGGTCATGATACCATTGTTATACAATAAAATATTGATTGAATTATACAACGATCTGATATACCTACCTCTAGTTCCTTTTAGAATCTCCTACTCTGTTTTGTTGTAAGACTTCACAGTATCTACTGCAAATTGTGTGATAAACCTTGCAACAATACCGTCTAACCAGAAATCTAATGCGCATGTGAATTTGTTGTTAACTTGTTGTAACTGCATGATCTCCATAGGATTCCACTCGAGTTGTCTAATTCAATTTGCAGGGTGGTTATATTTCAACCTCAATACCCACTCCTACAAAACATGTGGGAAATCACAGAAACATACCTCATTGTTGGCATAGGGGCAGACCCAGGGTTCATCTCCAAGAGCACACCAACAAGCCCTAACTACTGGCCCTTTAGACAACACCTGCGAAGCAGATGCAGTCTCACCTAAAGCAGTTATAAGGGGGTTGCAGGACATAAATGTCTACAACTAAGGGGAATATCAAGTGGATCTAATATAAGAACAACACATCATTCATATATCACTTATGAGCTAGGATCTACTATGCACATATACTTATCATATCTAAAAAGTAATGCAATCACAATATATCTATGATAGATACAGAATACCAATCACACACAACACAAAATATATGTGGTTCACCCTCTCTCTAGGGCTACGTCCACAGAACTGTGCTTTATAATATATGAAGATGAAGCATACAGTTCTTGTCTGCACTCTTAGCCAACATATCCTCTTTCTTCTCCTCTCTTTCTCTCCCCTCCCTGTGCACCCAGCTGTAGGGTTGATCTTCACACCCAGTTGAAGATCTTACAATACCAGAAGGCTCTCACACTTATCACTTCTCTCTCACACAACAATAATATCTCAAAACAAAACAACAACTAGATCGAGTAACTCGAACCTGAACCAACCGTCTTCCCTCATATAGGTTCTTATTTATAAATTACAATCACTTACCAACATCCTTAGGTCTATACCTAGGTTTCCAAAACCCTAGATACCAAAACCCTAGGTCAACTTGAC
>ML784404.1:139993-170949 GCA_009831015.1 Picea engelmannii
ATTAGTTTAAGAGATCTCTTGGCATTGTATTGACTATCTATATTAAGGAAGTTTTGCTGGGTTTTCTTCCCCTAGAGGGTTTCCCAGGATAAATGTTGTGTCTCTTGTGATTGTGTATTTCTCAGTGATATTGGATTATGCCATTGTTATCTAATGAAATGAAAACATCTATAATAATGGATTAAACATTAACAGCACCCTCTACAAAGGCACCCATGAATGAGACAATACGAGCCCTTATATGTCATGAGACTCAACGACCTATGAAGTATAAACCCCTTCCACCTCATCACACACTACATAACCTTGAAAGGCCATCCTTGGGAGCATCCCCTACTTGAGGGCTTTGGTCTACCCAATAAGACTCCTATGACACCCCTCCCATACTTAAACTTGGTCAATTGTATAAGGTTTTGAGCATTTGTTTAATTTGATGAGGTAGTTTTGATGCACATTTTTAGGTGCCTTTCTTATTAGATGTGGTTTACAATTGTCATGATATATTTGACTTGAGATCTTTGGAGGGCATACCCTTTTATTTTGCAGGACCTTGCTTGGTGGCCAGTTTTGGGAAAACAAGCCTAGCTTGGGCTTCCATGGGACAAGAAGCCCATCGGATGGATGCTTAGGGATCGCCTGCCAGATGACAAAGACATGCCTTTGGAGGCCTAGAATACATCATGACGAACCTAACCTAGCCCCTATCACCCAAACGACTTGCCTAGGAGAGGCAAAACATCACCTCCTTGAGGGTTGATGTCATGGAGGGGATAAGGTTTGGTGGTGATGGAGTTGCACATTGAGGCTTGGCATATTTTCACTGGATGAGGCATGGAGAAGACTTAGCACATGATGACGAGGATCAAAGAGCCCCAACGACTTCCACATCTTCTCCAACAAGTTGCTCAAGTGCCAAAACGTCCCATAAAGGGGTGACATCATCTTACTTAGGGTTTCTTTTGTGCAAAAGTGAATTTTAATATGAATTGTTTAATATTATTTTGATGCAATGGGTAAGATAAGGGTTTTTGACCCCTTATCTTATGTTTTACCCTTTTTAAGTGGACAAACTATGTGTAAGACATCTTGTATAAATAAAGATCATGTGAATCTCATTTTTAACATAGCTCTCCCATTGTGAGAAGACTACTTGGCTGAAATTTGCACCCTCTTTGGGCAATTTGATCTCTCTCTCTTGTGCAAATGTATTATGGTGAATTCTCTTGGTGAATTGTGGAGCTAAGGTGGTGTGCACCTCTTGGAGGTCTCTTCTCTTGCTTATGAATGGTATTTTGCTTGGTGAACTAGGGTTACATCTTGCAACTCTTTGAAATTGGTAAGGAAAATCTGCAATTCTTAGTTCTTCTTGCTTGTTTCATGAATATTATTGGTTGAAACCCTAGGAGGAGTATAATTGCAAACACCTCCATTAAGCTTCATCCATTTTCTAGTTGATAAGTCATTTTATTGTAAGGTTGCTAGGAGGAGTACAAGGGTGTACACCCTCCTAGATTTACCTAAGTTTGATTTGCATGCCCTAGGGAGTAAGAGGGTTTACACCCCTAGGGATATTGTGGATTTAAATCTTAAAATCCAAGACTCCATTTAGCCAATATCTTCAAGGCACTAATCTAGAGTTTGCATTCGAGAAATAAAATTACTTGCATTGGGTAACGTAATTTTACGATATTTTCAAGTTGTTCAAAGTGCAATCAATTCTATATTTTATTGGTTTGCTTAAGCCCCTAGGGCATCATATTTTGTCAAGTAATTCTTATTGTTGTTAAAAGTTTCATCTTCATCCATTAGGGTTGTAGAAACCCTAATCTAACTTCTTCGATAACTCTATAATCAACTACTGGAAATTGCTCAAAGTTTGTACAAACTACTAGGCCTAACACACTTTTTGGCAAATTTTGAAGAGGTTTTGGTGGCTGAACTTCTTGTCATAATAAGTTGTTTGTTACATCCATAAGGCTTATAATTATCACTGCAATAACTTGTTTATGACAACCTTGGTTTTATGCTAAATTCTTGCTCTTTCATTCTTGAGTTAAACTAGTCTTTACTAACATGTCTCTTACTTATTCAACTAGACTTTTAGCACTTATTTTGCAGCTCTTATTATCTTTTATATGATTATATATATCACTGATTGTTGCTGCATTTAGGGACAGCAAGCTTAACCTACTTTTCCACCTAGCATATTACAAGCATTCTTAAATTTTCTTGTGTCTCGGGCAAGTACAATCATTCTCAGCGGGTACCCAAGGACTTGGAAACCCTAAACCTTTCCCAAGACTCATTCCCAAGTTCCCTTTTCCATTTAAAAACTTGACCTTTAGGGTCATCCATTCATACATCACATTTTCTGTCTCAATCTCCCTAGGGTCACCAAGATTCCCCCCTTGAGGTGACTTCCTCACCTCTAAAGTGACGGGAACACCTACAACTAGGTGCTCTCAAAGTTGTCGCTATTTTGGTGGTTGGGTCAGGCTTTGCCCAACCTACAACTTGTGGGATAACATTGATCATTAATGGTATTTTCCAAAATGTATATCATTTTGTTTTAAGGTTAAGAGCTTAATCAACAATAGGCAAATTACACTTTTGTAGTTAGTTTTTGTTGGATTCTAGTAAAATTAATCTTTATGATTTCAAGCAATTTAAAAAGTTTAATGTTTTTCTTGTTAAGTTTTTACTGTTGTTATTAGGTTATTTCCAATTTCATGAGCATTCAATGCATTTCCAAAACAATAGTATAAATAGGATCACTAAAAGAAACACAATCACAAGGTACACAACATTTTATCTTGGGAAACCCTCATGGGGAAGAAAACCCAGCAAAACTTCCTTAATAATAGATTCCCAGTACAATGCTGAGACTAAGACCAAAACACCAAAGACAGACCAAAACCAAGCCTTTCTTCTCCTTCGTTAGACTTCTTCCTGCAATTGCAATTGTCTTCAAGATATGTGCACTACATGAGTGAGTAAGTGTGTTCAAATGAGACACCATCCTCACATATACATACAAGTTGAGGTGGCACTGTGATTGTGTCTCTTCACTTGGTGGAGTCGACTTCTTCTAGAAGTGGCTAAAACCACTTTACAATTACTAGGAGCTGACTTTACAAATACCACCATACAAATACATGTTGACCAATCCACAAAAGGGGATTTGATCTTATACAAGACTCTACTTGATCAATCCACAAAAGGGGATTTGATCTATACAATAATGACTCAAATATAAGTAGAATGTTCTTCGAAGTTACAATAATTCAACACTCCCCCTTAACTAGAAGGGTGTTCTACTAACATGACTCAATACAACATCATCAAGAGAAGGAGATGACAACATCATCATCAACATCTGGAACAATGACTGGCACATCTATAAATCATTGGAAGTTTTTCTCATTATCAACATCAGTAGAAACTGAGCATTGCCATCATCTGTAGCGCGGAGCTGGAGTAACATCATCATCATCAACAACATGAAGCTGGAACATCAACATCAAAATCTATATATGTGGCAACAAAATGAGGTAGGTGCATCAACAACAACATATGTGGTACTCTGACAAATCGTCCTTACTGGACCTTCGAGATCTGCCCAGGAATCATAAGATTCCCTAGGATATAGAATCATAACTGAGCTACCACTATTGACCACATCTGGCATATACATGCACATGTACTCTAACAGACCGTCCTTACCGGACCTTCGGGATCTGTCCAAGGATGATCAATCCCATAGGATACAAAATCCTAACTGAGCTACCCATTGTTGGTCATGATACCATAGTATCATCAACATCACTCCCCCTTTCGAGGGAGGTCCTTTCAGACTACACCAAGCTTGTCTCAGAAGTACTCAAACTTCACATGAGACAGAGGCTTAGTCAAAACATCTACAACCTACTCATATGTGCCAACATATTGGAGCTTTACAGCTCCCTTCTGCACCATGTCATGAATGTAGTGATACCGGATCTCTATGTGCTTCGTCTTATCAAGGAACACTGGGTTCTCTGTCATCTTTATGCAACTATGGTTATCACATAGAATCATGGTAGCTTCCATCTCCAGATCGAACAAACGTGTCAACAACTTCTAAAGCCATATGGCTTCACAACTGGCGAAACATGTCACAATGTGCTCTGCTTTCGTCGTGCTGAGAGCAACATTGGACTGCTTCCTGCTTTTCCATGAAGTCATGGTTGACCCCAAACTGAAACAACATCCTGAAGTGTTTTTTTTGTCTGAAGCACTTCCAGCCCAATTTGAATCAATATAACCATACAATCTGAAGTCATGATCTCCAGTATAATAGAGACCATAATACAAGGTGACTCAAGGTGCTCACAACAAAGCATATATCTGGCCTAGTATTCGTCAGATACATCAACGAACCAATAATCAATATGTATAGGGTAGCATCAACTGACTCTGACGAAGTATCAACCAGGAGCTTCAAATTCGTTTCCATGGGTGTGGCCATGGATTTACATTCCAAGATGTCAAACTCCTTCAATATTTCAACTGCATACTTCCCTTGGTTAAGGAAGATCTTCTCTGGGCTATGCCAAACTTCAAGACCTAAGAAATAATGCATCGAGCCTAGTTCTTTCATCTCAAATTCTGCATCGATATTCCTTTTGCAATCTGTGATGAGATTTTCTTCTCCTGTCAAGAATAAGTCATCCACATATAGTAGCAATACAATTGGCTCATCATTCATAACCTTGAAGTAAAGATTAGTATCATCTTTACTCCCCAAGCTCGTCAAGAAACTGTCAATTATGCCATACCAAGCTCTCAGAGCTTGCTTCAACCCGTACATAGCTTTCTTCAACCTGCAGACATGAGTTTTTCTATCTTCAACTTTGAACCCTTGTGGTTGTTCTATGTACACTTCTTCTTCAATAACACCATTTAAGAAAGTTGTTTTCACATCCATCTGGTGCAACTTCCACTTCATTTTTGTTGCAAGAGTTATGATGGTTTTGATAGAAGTGTATCTTGCTACAGGAGCAAATTTTTCTTCATAGTCAATACCTTCATTTTCAGAAAATCCACGAGCCACAAATCTTGCCTTATATTTTTAAATACTTTCGTCTACTACCTGTTTTATTTTGTATATCTACTTGGAAGATAGCACATCTTTGTTCTTTTGCTTGGGAACTACTTCCCACACATCATTCTTTATAATGGACTGGTATTCTTCTTTCATGGAATTAATCTATTCTTTCTTCTGAATGGATTCTTCAAAGCAAGTAGGTTCCTTATCTACGAAATCACACATCAAGGCCACATAGCGGGAGAATGGCTTAGGCTTCTTGCTTTGTCTCATGGTTCCTTCTAGGGCACCATACATCTCTAGATCTTGAATAAGTTCTCTCGCCCAAGATGGCTTTCTCTTGTGACAGATCGTCATATGGGGAGGTTCTTGAGATTCTATCATATCATGATCTTCTGGAATCTCATCGTCAGGGATAACTGCAACTTCCTTCATGGTTCTACAACTCTAGGAGCTACAGGTTATTCTTCATACACTTCTTCTAAATGGCATTTCCTTGATCTCTTGAGTGTTGCATCTTCGTCAAATGTTACATCTTTATTGATCTCAATATGATGGTAACTTGGTATGTAGATTTTGAAGGCCTTAGAGACCTCACAGTATCTAACAAATATTCCCTTCTTTCTTGAAGGATCCAACTTAGTTCTCTTTTCTTTCAGAATGTGTACAAATACTGGACAACAAAATATTTTGAGATGGCTTACTTTTGGCTTCTTTCCGGTGAACATTTCTTTGAGGGTTTTGAATCCAAGTGCACTATGGGATAATCTATTCTGGACATATATTGTTGTTCTTGCTGCTTCAACCCATAAGTACATTGGAAGATCTTGATCATAAATCATAGTCTTTGTTGCTTCCATAATCGTCTTATTCTTTCTTTCTGCTATACCATTTTGTTGAGTATTATAGGGAGTGGTGAGCTCCATCTTAATCCCGACATCTCTGCAAAAGCTTCCAAATTCATTTGAAGTGTACTCTCCTCCATTGTCTGACCTAAGTTTCTTGATTTTCCTTTCAGAGAGGTTTTCTACCAAAGCTTTGAATTCCTTGAACTTTCCAAGTACTTCATCTTTTGATTTCAAGAAAAAAATCCAAGTTTTACGAGAGTAATCATCAATAAATGATACATAGTATACATACCCGCTTAGAGAGGTTGATGGCATTGGACCGCATACATATGAGTGGACAAGTTCCAAAATTCATTTTGCTTTACTGTCATTCTTTGGAAAAGGTTTATTTGTGTTCTTTCCTTGTGCACATCACTTGCATGCACCTTCATGATCAACCTTTAGTTCCGGTAAACCTGTAACTACCTTGGTCACATATGGTAAGGCTTTGTAGTTGATGTGAGCTAGCCTTCTATGCCAAAGTTCACAAGGACTTTCAATAGAGTGAGTCAAGGCGACATCTGAGTGACCCTTTAACTTGTACAAACCACCTTCTTCTATTCCAATAACAACTACATCTTCTATAGTTTTTGCTTTAGACCACAGAAGAGCTTCACCATCTACGAATGCAACCCTGAAACCTTTCTTATCTAGAGCAGAAATAGAAAGTAAGTTCTTCTTCAAACTTGGTACATATAGTACATCCTTCATTCTCATCGGAGTTCCTTAATCAAGTTTGTAGGTGGCTTCTCCCAATCCTTTGATTGGGTATTGATAATCGTCTCCAAGTGAAAATTTCTGAGAGGATTTTTTCTCTACAAGACTGGAGAGAGTGTCCTTCTGACCTATCATGTGTTTAGAGGCACCACTATCTATGAGCCAAGTATCCTTTCTAGGTGTCACAGATATTGAGGGAGCTAGAAAACAAACATATTCTTCAATATCTTCTTTAGCTAACTTCTTGGGTGGCTCATCATCTTCAGTTGCATGGGGATGATGTCTTTTGTTATTTCTTCTCATGTATTCTTCCCTTTTGGTAGGACAATTCTTAGCAAAGTGTCCCATATTATCACAATGATAACACTGGTAGGAGGAGAAATCTTTTTTCCTTCTTTGACCTTTATGATATTTCTGGAATCTCTTTGGAGAGTGAGACTCTTTATTAAAGTGAGTCTCCTTTTGAAATAGAGACTTTCCCTTGCCACACTTAGCATGAGAAAATAGCGCTTGATCTTCATCTCTTAATAGAATGACTTCTCAGTTAGCCACTCTTGCTTCTTCTTGAACACATTCTTCCCATAAATTGTCAAATTGGAGTTTCTCTTTTCTTACACAAATAGTTTGGGTGAAAGCATCCCAAGGTCTTGTGAGACCATTAAGAGTTGTCATCACGAGTTCATATTCATCCGAGTTGTCTCCAATTGCCTCTAATTGTTCCTTGAATTGAGAAACCCTAGAGAAATAGTATTGAACTGTTTCTCCTTTTTGCATTCTTCTATTCTTGAGTTGGGTTCTCAATTTCGGTTAATGTTCCTTCATACATTCTGGTTAGGGCATCAAACATATATTTTGGAGTATTCTTAGAAGACACTTGAGGGATCAAGTGGTCTTTAATAGAATCTATAATTATTCTTTTATCCCTATTCATATCCTTCTTGTACTTCTCTTTGGCTTCATTTGTTGGATTACTAAGAGAGGGGGTGAATCAGTAATAGATATTTTTTATCCTTTTAACCACAATATGCAAGTGTTATTTATCTTTATGATCAATATATCATTATCATCCAATAAGTGCAGAGTAAAAAACCATGAACAAATAAACAATTATACACATACACAATACACCAATTTTTTTTATGTGGAAACTCAATGCAGGAGAAAACCACAAAATGTTTTTTCTTATTTGTATTTAATAATTATATTCATTGGAAGCACCAACTTCCTTTGTTTTCTAGTTGCAACAGGAAGGAGGCTCTGACCCCCTATTTTCAGGCTACAACTTGAGGGAAGCTCCAACTCCCCAATTCTTTGGCTACAAATAGAAGGAGGCTACAACCCCCTATGTTCTCCGGCTACAACCGAAAGGTGGCTACAACCACCTATCCTTGTCTCGTCCAACCGCCCTGAAATATAAGTGCCAAATGTAGAAACTGAATATGTCACTGTCACAACCTGTTCTGTCAAATATGTCACTGAGAAACCTGTCATTGTATACTCATCAACCAATCTGATTTGATCACATATACCTCAAACATTATACCACAAGTTTGTACCTCAAACCATGTGCTACACCCTCACTGTTATACAACCTCTATCTGTACCAATAACTTCAACAACATACCTCAACCAAAATCCCTCAAACATGAACCAATATTAAAATTCAGTAGATCTGCCTCAGATCAATTCTACAACAAACCCTAAACTTCCAAGAGGGCMTCCAACAGATTTACAAGGAAAACCCTCAAYCAGATTCATAAATTCAACACTACACATATGAAAACCATGCATTTTTTCTTCTTGYAGCGTTCTACTRCCGCAGTTTTTCTACTGCAAATTTTCTGTCGYGGTTTTTCTGCTGCACTTTTCCTGCCGCGATTATTTTGCTACACTTTTTCTGCCGCACTTTTCCTACCGCACTTTTCTTGYAGCACTTTTTATGCTACAATTTTCTCTATCAATAATACCTGCCCAAATAACCTTTCACAAAATAAATATTCAATGATATTCAATAGGTGCTAATGGGAGAGCCTTTCTCTCTTATTTATACTTCCATGTAGCTTCCTCAATGGGTTACCTTCTAACCAACTTAACCCACTTTCCTTCTTTTAGGGCTAACCCACTTCTAACCACTTGTCCACTTCTAACTCACTTTGCTACAAACAGTAAATTCTCCACTTCTAGTTGCAAATATATATATTTTTTAATTATTTTCTTATTGCAACAACTTAACACRTGACTAACTCCTAGTTTCACCCACTTGACTAGTCAAATTCTTCTAGGAGCTTCTAGAATTAATTTGAATTCTTTGACCTTCTAGATAACTCRCGAGGGTTCTCCACTTCACCAATCCATGACTCTCTAACCGTGAGGAGTTATGTGACGTTCCACTTATCACTGAAAATGGCATGACATGTACTATCCATCTAGAATAGTCTTACCTGCAAATATATTAAACTTCATACCATTATACATCAATCAAACTAAAGTCCCTTAATCATACTGTTGGGGCTACTGTAATTTGCTATCAGACTTGCTTCAAGGGTTGACATCAATGGCAACCAACCCAATTAATGAACAATCTCCTCCTTTGGCATTGATGGCAACACTTTGATGCAATACTAAAGTCATATCGCTCATGCTCCCCCTATGACCATCGCTCCCCCTGGAACCATGCCTATGTGATCTCTCTCCAAGCATCTAACTCTCTATCCTGAATATGATAAATCTCTCCCCTTTTGACATCAATGGCAAAGGTAACTTCTCGTCCAGGGTTGCTCCCCCTAACTGAACTGTCCTTGGGGCTGCTCCCCCTGACTGAACTCTTCTTGAAACTGCTCCCCCAACATGAACTGTCCTCTTTATGGTGCTTCCTCGTGTAAATATAAGACATATAAGATAAGCATTCAAAATCATTCATTTTGGAGTAGAAATTACTTCGAGTCTCTGGCAAAGATACTAAAAGGCTTCCCTTGGAAGCGGTTTTGTAAAGATATCTGCCACTTGTTCTTTTGTTCCCACATATTCAACTCTGATGTTCTTCTCTGCAACCTGTTCCTGTAGAAAGTGATACTTGATTGGAATGTGCTTCATATTGGAGTGCATCATCGTGTTCTTTGAGATAATGATGGCGCTTGCATTATCACAATAGATTGGAATGGGCTCATCATACTCAACCTGCATATCTGTCATAGTTTGTTTCATCCATAGAACCTGTGTACAACATGTTGTTGCTGCAATATACTCTTCTTCGGCTGTAGATAATGATATTGATGATTGTTTCTTTCTTAGCCAAGATACCAAACACTCACTCAAGTAGAACGTTGCTCCACTGGTGCTTCGTCGGTCATCAATGCAACCTTGCCAATCTTCATCTATGTAGGTAATAAGTGATAAATCCTTTCCTTTTGGATACCATAATACAATCTATTTTGTACCTTTGAGATATATGAATATCCTCTTTACTGGTAGAACATGTTGTTATCACATAAATTTGTCAAGGGCCATAGGTGTGTATCGATATACCCATGTTTGTTGCCTTGACTTGTCTCTCTATCTTTTGCAGGCCAGGTCTTCAAGTCTTTCCCTTTTTTGTTATTCAAACGACCTGGTTTACCTTGAGGTCTTGCATGAAAGGTCTTGGTCTGAAGCTCTCCACCTTACCTTAAATCTGAGCACTTATCTATTTTGTCTCGGTCATTGGTCTTTCTGTTTTCCCGAGCTCGCCACCATCACCCAAGTCTTTGTTTACAAAGTCTGTAGCCATGTATGCTAAGTCAAAAAAGCTGAGGAAAGTTTTTATATGTGTCGTAGATCTCATTGAGATCAACGATGGAAAATAATCACAGGAATCGAGAGTCCGAAATATGGTTAAAAGTGGTTCGTCAAAGGTCTGAACTCCTGAAACCCGAAATCAGCAGGGACCATCCGATTCAGAGAGACACGTGGTGCAGGATCATCGATTTTGCAGTTTCGCAGAGTGGAAAAGTCAAAGGGTAGAGTCGTGAGGACTCACGAAGTCCTGATACCTGAATATTAGATCTGGACCGTGGATCTTAGAGGAACGCATGGTGCCAGATCTGAGATGTCACGATTTCACGAATCAGAGGTCTTATCATGGAGCACGACGCAAGTTCGTGAAGCGCAAAATCACAAAGTGCTCAGGGATTGGGCCCATGATCATATCCCATGGTCATATTAAAAGTGGGGCCATAAAGAAGGGTAAGCACCTATTCAGTGGCTCATGACTGAGGTTTTCGAGGAAGAAATCGTGGCCGTCAAATTCAAAGCAAGTCCGACCGTCGATCTGAAAAGGCCATTTTGCAAGTTCGTGTATCACGATACTTGGAATCAAGTGGAGTGAAGTCTCCCGAAATGAGAAATCATGAATTACTTGGGAGCTAAGCGCCAGGTTGCGGCCCAGGGTTGCATGGTGAAGAGGCTGACACCGGAAGCTCTAGGAGCGCGAAGGAAAGGGCGGCGATTTCACAGAGATTTGCAGAGCCTCGAGGCGTCAATATTGACTTGAAGAAGTCATGGGCACTGCCTAGAAACATTCATGGGTGTCAGGCCTCGTCCTGATCCCAATGAAGGAAGTTATTGAAGATAGGGGCGACAGTTGAGAACTCATCTCACCCCATAAACGCAGAGAGCAACTATGAAGGTAAACTGTCCATCGAAGCTTCCTTCTGGATGGATTTTCCTGTAAAACGCATAATTACACCTGTCTCACATCTAACATGAGAAGGCCTGTGCAGTCTGACAGAGCGGGCACTGATTGGGAACTTTGAATGCAGGGGTTCGATCACCCTCCTAGTAGTTGCAACAACTTTGAGTATATATACTTAGTTTTGATATTTTGTTAAGGTCGAATGGTTGAGCTAGGCTCCCTGCTATTGTAATATTTTTATGAAGAACATCGGTTCTCTAGTTATGTATTTGTTTTTGAGACATCTTGGTTAATCTAAGTCAGCTTTCTTGTTCCATCTTATTTTCCTCTGATACTGAGAGAGTTCATGATTGACTGATTCACGTGGATTGTAATGACTGTATTATGATGAATGTTATATTATAGTGTTGTTATAATTTCTTTCAGTTTCTTTGAGATTTGAATTCAAGAATATATCTTTTTTTTAAGTTTTTCCTCCTTAGGCTGCTGGAAGACCTGATGTCCACAACAGACCTCTACACTCTCCTCACCAAAGTCTTCCCTCTATTCACCCTTACTCCAACTTACTGACTAAAGTTGATACGAGACCTCAATTGTTTGTACATTCCAGCCCATATTTTCTGAGTTAGAACGTTATTGTCATTGAGTCCTCTCCATTTGATCACCTAAAACTCATTTACATTTACTGTATAAACTGATGGGTACTGGGCTTACCTTCTATGCAATCTGAAGGTGACTTCTAGTGCTAACACATGTGATTCCTTTGGTGCTGCTTGAAATCTTGCCACCTTTCCAACTATCGGCATTACATCTAGTGATCCAGAATATATTTGCAGAAATAAATGAATTTCGGTGGCCTCCCACCTATTCCAACTATCTCATTTTGGCAGTTTTCCAGTTTGGCAGTTTTTTCCCTAGTTTTTGGGTCCCTGACTTGCAGGGCCGTTTTGAGGCCCTAAACAACGTTTTTTAGGGTTCACCATAGTCAAAATGATCTTTGATAGATATCAACAAAATGTGTAGTCCTCAGATAGACCTTTCCAATGGGCTATCGTGCACCTAAAACGGAGATCGTATGCAAAATTTACGACCACGAGAAATTGATGTACTAACTTACCCAAACGGGGCCCACATGACTTTTGGCGCTTCATCTCCTGGGGTTAGGTTTTTTGGATGTCTAGGGTTTTTGACATTCCAGTTTATTGTAAAAATTCCTTCAGAGCCTCATTGTAATCATCTTCTTGCGAATGAGCACAAACGTCACATCTCTTCTCAGAGATAAGCCACCACCATTCTAACATGCTTGCTAGAATGGTGGCGGCTTATCTTTGAGAAGAGATGTGACGATTGCCTTCATTTGCAAGATCATTGCAATGAGGCTCTGAAGTACTTTTTACAATAAATGAGAATTTCAAGAAAATTAGACATAAAAAAAACCTAACCCTAGGAGATGAAGGGCCAAAAGTCACGTGGGCCCTGTTTGGGTAAGTTAGTACATCAATTTCCCGGGGTTGTAACTTTTGCATACAATCTTTGTTTTAGGCGCACGATAGCCCATTGGAAAGGTCTATCCGAGGACTACACATTTTGATGCTATCCATCAAAGGAAATTTTGATTGTGGCAAGCCCTAAAAAATGTTGTTTAGGGCCGCAAGTCAGGGACTCGAAAACTAGGGAAAAAACTATCAAACTGAAAAACTGTCAAAATGAGCCAGTTGGAATAGGTGGGAGGCCACTGAAATCCATCTGGATCATCTGGTATGGATGTTGTCAGATAAAGTAAGATTCCAATCATTGAACTGGACTGCCTATGATATGTATAATTTGAATCATCATCTCTACTTAACTTGCAACTGGTTTGCATAGGAGTACTGACTGGTTTGCAATCTTCCATTCTAAACCTATTTAATATTTCTCTGATATACTTGGTTTTAGAAATACAAATTCCTTGATTGCTTTGACATATCTGAAGACCCCAAAAGAAGGATAGTTCTCCAAGTAATGACATTTCAAATTCATTCTGCATATCCTTTGTAAATTTCTGGATCAATCTGTCATGATAACTTCCAAAAATAATATCATCAACATAAACTTCAATTAATAAAATACTATCTTGAGTTACCTTGATGTAGAGGTTGTTGTCTGCATTTCCTTTCTTGAACCCTTGTTGTTGTAAGTATCTGTCTAGTCTGGAATACCATGCTTTGGGGCATGTTTGAGACCATACAAGACCTTCTTTAATCTGCAAACATAATCTTCATTTTTTGATAATTGAAATCCTTCTGGTTGCTCAATGTAGACTTCTTCTTCTAGTTCTCCATTCAGAAAAGTTGATTTCACGTATATCTGATACACTTTAATATTCTTTGAACATGAATAAGCTAGTATCAATCTAATTGCTTCCATTCTGGCAACTGGGGCAAATGTATCTTCAAAGTTGATACCTTCAACCTATGTGTATCCTTTGCATACCAATCTAGCTTTGTTCCTGGTAACCTGTCCATCTTCATTCAATTTATTTCTGAAGACCCATTTTGTGTCGATTACATTCTTGTACCTTGGTCTTGGAACCAATTCCCAAGTGTCATTCTTCTCTATCTGATCCAATTCTTCATCCATGGCCTTTATCCAAAATTCATCCTTGTTGGCTTCTTCAAAACTGTTTGGTTCAATTGAAGATAAGAATGTTAGGTGCAATTGTTCTGGTGAACAAATTATTCTTCTAGTCTCAACTGTTGCATCTTTGTTCCCGATAATATGATCTGATGGATGATTCTTTTGTATTCGTTTGCTAGGTGTATTTGGAGGTACTTGTTGTTCTTTCCCTTCTACTTCTATTTGATCTTCTTCATCTTCCCCTTCAGTCGCTTCTTCATCCTTTGCTTCTTCTTCGTAAACTTGTTCCACTAACTCTTTTTCTTCTTCCTTTAATTTTCGTCTACCTGTCTCATCAACCATTACATTGATGCTTTCCACAACTTTGTTGAGCCTTAGATTGTATCATTTGTATGCTTTCCTTGTACTTGAGTAACCAACAAGTACACCTTTGTCTACACGAGAATCAAACTTTCCCATCCTACCATCTTCTCTTTTGATGTAGCATTTGCTTCCAAAGACTCTGAAGTGTTTTAAATTTGTTGGTCTTCCTTTCCATAGCTCGTAAGGAGTTTTGTCATTGTTTTTCCTAAGCATTACTCTATTTTGAATGTGAATTGTTGTATTCATTGCATGTGTCCAAAAAACATCTGTCAACTTGGAATCCATTAACATTGTTCGATCCATTTCCTATACTATCATGTTCATTCTTTCGACGACCCCATTCTGTTGAGGTCTTCTAGCAATGAAGAATTGTCTTTTTATACCATGCTTGCTGCAGAAATCCATAAATTCCTTTGAAGTAAACTCTCCTCCATTATCAAATCTCAAGCATTTGATTTTTGAATCCATTTCATTTTCAACCATTTCCTTGTATACCTTGAAGTTTTCAAATGCTTTTGAATTATTCCTGAGAAAACAAATTACAATCATTCTTGTATAATCAACAACCAATAACATAAAATATTGCTCACCTTTTAAACCCTTTTTTCTATTTGGTCCAACTAGTTTAGTATTCACAATTTCCAGTGGTCTTGTCATTGAGTATTCCTTCGATTTGATATTGGTCGTTTTTTGCTTTCCTCGTTGACAATGCTTGCATAAAGTGTTGGTTGGCTTCGTGATCTGGGGCACTTATATGACTACTTCCTTTTTGCTGATTTTGACGAGGTTATCGAAGTTTATGTGACCCATTCTTATGTGCCATAGCCAAACTTCATTTTCCTTCCCTAGACAACACTTTTCATTTCCAATTTCACTTAATACATATATGTTGTGTGAAGTTATTACAACTGTTGCAACCAATTTCCATAAAACTGTTTTTCTTATCTTGCATTTCTGTGAATCGAACATAAGCTTGTGACCTTGGTCACACATTTGACTTACACTTAGAAGATTTTGTTTCATATCTTCCACTAGTAGAACATTTGTTGGCTTGGTATCGTTGTTTCCAATTCTGACTGTGCCCTTTCCAATGGTTCTAGCTGAGTCGTCGTTTCCAAAGGAGACTGATCCATCTCTTTCCTTTCTCAATGTTAGAATCTTGTCTTCATCACCTGTCATGTGCTTTGAGAAACCACTGTCAACATACCAACCACGTTTCTTATGCTTAGCTTGTAGAGAGAGTGTGAATTCTTCATTTCTATATTGATTCGTCTTTCTTATCCATGTTCTCTTATGAGGTTCCTGTCTGTGACTATTGTTATTCTGTTGTGATTCTCTAGGAGGGACGGTCATTCTACAATCTTTGGCCATGTGTCCAAAGTTTTTGCACTTGTAGCATTCCACTTTAGTGCTCAATGATTCAAACATGGTGTAGCTTCTTCTCCGTGTTTCACTAGGCTTTCTTGGATAACCATTTTGTGTATGAATTTCAAAGTTGTTTTTGTTCCTCCTATTAGATCTGCAATTTAAAACTTTATGTCCAAAATTATTGCATGCATAACATAAACCAAAAAATATAGTTTGATACCTGGGAGTTAAAGATATTTTGAAAGGAGTTACTCTTCTGAATCCTTCTTCTTCCCAAGGCCTGTTTGTTTCTGATTGTCGTTGATTTTGAAATCTGAATCTTCTCGGTGGAGGAGTGTCCCGGTGATCTTCCTTGTAGAACTTCATATCCCCTCTAACTATTTCTGCATAGATTTTTGGATATGTTTCTTGATCTGTTATTTTGGATCTTGATCCATTTTCTGTCCGATTGTATCTATGTCCGGACTTGTCATGATTTGGCCTTTGATTGCTGATAATGTCGTCCAAAACTTTTGAGTTGTTCTGCATATTTTTGTTTTGAATATCCTTTCTCAATGTGATAATCTATGCTTCCAAATTTCCAATGATCCCATCTCTTTCTTCTAACTATTCTTTGAGTGCTTCTTCGATATTTTTATCTTCTTTTATTTGAACCTTCAATTCCGTGATCATCTGCTCTAGTTCTTGAGTGTCTTCTTTCTTGTCTAGTTCTGCTTGGAGCTTCTTGTTTTTCTTCTTTTCTTTTTTTATAATTTCCATAGCACTCAACAATTCTTCTCGGTAGTCAACTTCTGCCTCTTCATATTCTTCTTCGGTGTCTTCTTTATCAGAATCTTCTATTTCCATGAATATAACTCTTTCTGTCTCACTTTCATTGACTTTATCTTCATCCGATGAGGAGTTGTCTTCTTTGGTGCATAAACTTTTCTTGAAGACTTTGTTTTTGGTTCTTTTGCCTTTATATGTTTGTTTTCTATTTGAATCATCTTCATCATTTCTTTTCTTCTACTTATGAGGACATTTGTTAACAAAATGTCTAATACCATCACAATTAAAACAAATCAATGGAAGCTTACCTTCATATCTGTTGTTGGTTCCCTTTTTCAATCTTCTGACAAATTTGGCCACTTCTTCATCGTCTTCCGAGATGTAACTGTTGTTGCTATATTCTTTTTCTTTTTGATTTTCCTTTTGCTTCGACGTTTTGGATGCTTTGAATGTTGCTTATTTTGTACCTGGATTTTCTTGTTCAGTTCTCATTTCATAGGCTGTGAAGATTCCATGTAGTTCATACATGCTTATTGAGTCTAGATCTGATCTTTTTTCTAGTGCTGAGATCTTAGGATCAAATCTCATTGGAAGAGATCTTAGTACCTTTTGAACAATTATTGATTCTTCAATTTCTTCTCCCAATCCTATGATTGCATTCACTGTTTCATCAAATCGTAAGAAGTAAGATGCAATATTCTCATCTTCCTTCATCTTTAGTTGTACGGATTGACCTCTATAAGTTTGAAACTTTACTGCTTTGACTTTTGAATCTCCTTCATAAATATTTTGAAGTTTGTCCCAAATTTCTTTAGCGGAGCTACAATGTATAACTTTGGTATATACCGAATCACAAAGACCATTCAGAAGTGCATTTGTGGATTTTGAATTATTTAGACTGAGTTTCTTTCTATTGTCATTTGTTGGTGGAACTATTGGTTCTTTGTATCCATCTACAATTGATTGCCAATCTTCAAATAAATGTGCATGTACATATGTTTTCATCCTTCTGCTCCATAATGCATACTTCTTTCCATCAAACTGTGGTATTCCATTTTTATACATATTATTGCTCTCCATGATCTATCTTTCAGTGGTTAAACTAATTTCTAAAGGAACCTATTCTGATACCAATTGTTGGATTACTGAGAGGGGGGGTGAATCAATAATAGATATTTTTAATCATTTTAACCACATTATGCAAGTGTTATTTATCTTTATGATCAATATAGCATTATCATCCAATAAGTGCAGAGTAAATAAACCATGAACAAATGAACAATCATACACATACACAGTACACCATTATTTTTTACGTGGAAACCCAATGCGGGAGAAAACTACATAATGTTTTTTCTTATTCGTTTTTAAGAATTACATTTATTGGAAGCACCAAATTCCTTTGTTTTCCAGTTGCAACTGGAAGGAGGCTCTGACCCCCTATTTTCAGGCTACAACCTAAGGGAAGCTCCAACTCCCCAATTCTCTGGCTACAACCAGAAGGAGGCTACAACCACCTATGCTCTCCGACTACAACCACCTATACTTGCCCCATCCAACCGCGCTGAAATATAAATGCCAAATGTAGAAATTGAATATGTCACTGTCACAACCTGTACTGTCAAATCTGTCACTGAGAAACCTGTCACTGTATATTTATCAACCAATATGATCTGATCAAATATACCTCAAACACTATACCACAATTCTGTACCTCAAACCATGTGCTAGAACCTCACTGTTATACAACCTCTATCTGTACCAATAACTTCAACAACACACCTCAACTAAAATCCCTCAAACATGAACCAATACTAAACTTCAGTAGATCTGCCTCAGATCATATCTACAGCAAGCCCTAAACTTCCAAGAGGGAATCCAACAAATTTACAAGGAAAATCCTCAACCAGATTCATAATTTCAACACTACACATATGAAAACCATACATTTTTTCTTCTTGTAGCGTTATGCTCCTGCGATTTTGCTGCCACGATTTTTTTGCCGCACTTTTTTTGCCGATGTTTTTCTACCGCGATTTTTCTGCCGCATATTTCCTGCCGCGATTTTTTTGACGCACTTTTTCTACCACACTTTTCCTGTCGCGATTTTTTTTCCACACTTTTCCTGCCACACTTTTCTTGCCGCACTTTTCTGCCGCAATTTTCTCTCTTATTTATACTTCCATGTAGCTTCCTCAAGGGGTTACCTTCTAACCAACTTAACCCACTTTCCTTCTTTTAGGGCTAACCCACTTCTAACCACTTGTCCACTTCTAACTCACTTTGCTACAAACAGTAAATTCTCCACTTCTAGTTGCAAATAAATTATTTTTAATTATTTTCTTATTAAAACAACTTAACCCATGACTAACTCCTAGTTTCATCCACTTGACTGGTCAACTTCTTCTAGGAGCTTCTAGAATTAATTTGACTTCTTTGAACTTATAGATAACTCATGAGGGTTCTCCACTTCACCAATCCATAACTCTCTAACCGTGAGGAGTTATGTGGCGTTCCACATATCACCGAAAATGGCATGACATGTACTATCCATCTAGAATAGTCTTACATGCAAATATATTAAACTTCATACCATTATGCATCAATCAAATTGAAGTCCCTTAATCATATTGTTGGGGCTACTAGAATTTTCTACTGTACTTGCTTCTAAGGTTGACATCAATGACAACCAACCCAATTAATCAACATCATCTTCTTCATGTTCCAATACATTTTCTTTTATGAAATTTTCAAGGTCATTCTCTTCAAGAATGAGTCCAATTCTGTACTTCCAGGAACAGAAATTCCACACCTTCTAACTTGTCAACAAGATTGGTGCTTGCATACATCTTAACCTGGAGATAAGAAAATGACCAGAAAATGAAAGTGCTCAGAAAATGAAACTGAACTTAACAAGAGATGCGCTAGACTGAGGTGAGTTTGTTGGAGCAGACCGTTTCTGAAAATTCCAAGTTTTACCCCTTGAAACTTGACCTGCGCAATTCTGGACTGGTACTTCTGGTATTGGTTCTGGTTTCTTGGTTTTTTGGTATGAGTCAAAACTAGGGTTTGACTTTACAGAGAATCCAGGCACTGAAATTTTTTAATCAAGCTTCCAAAATATGCGCTAGGGCAAGGCACACTTCCCTAGGTGGTCTTTGGTAAAAAAATCTTCTTCAGTGAAAATCCCTAAATTTCTTGTACGACAACATAAATGTCTAGATACCCAGTGAAAGATGCTCTAATCGGTCAAGCTCTGATACCATGTTAATTTTTTACTATTGTTATTAGGTTATTTCCAATTTCGTGAGCATTTAATGCATTTCCAAAAGAACAGTATAAAGAGGATCACTGAAAGAAACACAATCACAAGGTACACACCATTTTATCTTGGGAAACCCTCACGGGGAAGAAAAATCAACAAAACTTCCTCAATAATGGATTGATAGTACAATGCCAAGACTAAGACCAAAACACCAAAGACGGACCAAAACCAAGCATGCACCTCTCTTCTCCTTCGTTATACTTCTTCCTGCAACTGCAACTGTCTTCAAGATATGTGCACTAGATGAGTGAGTGAGTGTGTTCAAATGAGAAAGCATCCTCACATATAAATACAAGTTAAGGTGGCGCTAGGTTTGTGTCTCTTCACTTGGTTGAGCCGACTTCTCTTAGAAGTGGCTAAAACCACTTTACAATTACTAGGGGGCGACTTTACAAATACCACCATACAAATACATGTTGACTAATACACAAAAGGGGATTTGATCTTATACAAGAATGTTGGTGTATAAATATATTCAATATATTCCACTCATTTATATGTCAATCCAGGATTCGTAATCAAAAGAGTTGCTACACTATATGTGCCAAGAACAGGTAACCTATCTATGTTTGTAGTATATAGCTTAAGCGGGAAATAATTAATAACATAACACTTTGTTTTTAAGATTCCTTAATACTTCACACAACTTCAAACTTAGAAGAGAAAACTGATAATAAAGATTCTCAAGCAAAACAATCAATCAAAGGATTCTTTCTTAGGTGACAAGTCTGTTCATTCCAGGCTTATGAATTAGAGATATGAACTTAAGATCTTGTTTCCTGTAGCAATCAAAACAATGATTAACAATCAAATCCAGTCATTCTTGAAACAAAAATCAATTCTCACTCTGTTCTAGTCAAGCAAATATTCTTTAGTACAAGGATTAATTCAACATGACTRAGATACTTTATTATGGAACATGAATATGAGATATAAAGTCTTCTGGTTCCTGTACATACTGAAAACACTACAATCATAAACTCAAAATATCATTTGCTTAGCAATCCCACACTTCAAATAATTAAATGTCAACCTGCAATATTTGAAAAGGAAAATATCTATTCGATCTAGTATCTAATTACTCACACCAATTTAGAAACAAAATGATTTAATGTTGAACTCTTGAAATGGATTTAAAATCATTGACAATACACTACTGTAAAATATTCACACAATCACACAAATCATATACATGGAGGTTTACCTTGGTTGGGGCGGTGGGCCTTTGCCAAACCAACAAGGAACCTCTAAAAAGATAGCAAACTAAAACGTTCTAATCATACTCATGAATTTGCACAATAGATCATTTGTATTACTTCAACTGGTGAATTGAATCAACAATTCATCATCTTATACATAGAAACAATATGTATCATCTGGTTCTGATAAGTTGCTTTATTACATTCCTTATTCATTCACTATCCTATCACCTATACCGCATCCCTTATAAAGAAGGTGAGTCGATACTATCAATATCTAAGGATAAGCATCAAACAGTTTTAAAAATATTACAATTGGTATTTACATCGAATCTCTAAGGATGGACTCCATCCTCATGACACGAAGTACATGAGTGATGGAGTCTATCATGATCTGGAAAGCTGATTTGGAGGCTTCAGTCCAACTGCCTTCTCGAAATCTCCATCGACATACTCGTTCAACAAATGAATTCTGGAAACAGGGGTTTGGTACCGGAATACACATTGTCGTGAATCTGAGTATCGGATTAGATGCACGGGTAGTACCGGAATAGCACATGACTTGGTACCAGAATGAATGCAGAGCAGACATTATCAGATCAAAAACTTCTTTGGGTACCGGGATAGACTTGGTACCGGATTACTTTGTAGCTTGTAGTACCAGAATAAACTTCTTAGGAGTCAAACAATTAGGATTATACAAAATCAAACATTTTAATCGAATTAACACAAGAAAATTAAAGAAAACATGCCTTAATCATAAGTTACCTCTTGTGTACATGAACAAGGTCATCAAGTATGTTTATGGAGGAAACAATCAAGTATAGGCTTATAACATGGGAAAAATAGGTTCGGATACAGGGTAATATAGGGTATTATAAGTGTCAAAATAGAGACTCAACATTTCCCCCATGCTAAAGTCATTGCATGTCCTCATGAGACAACATCAAAACTGATACTCAAAAACTTACTCCAAAATTGAACCATTCTCTGTCATTTCTCTGGCTGTAGTATGTTAAATCCAGAAGCTTCGCTCCTCAGTTCCTTCTTAATTGCTCTAGTGTATTGGATCAATCATAAGATTTTGTTTAGTTTAGTAGAGACCTCTGCATTCTGTTCTTTTAATTGTGCATTCTCTGCCTTGATGTGCCTATCCAATACCTGGTATTCTTCAATTTCTTGGTTTAGCTACCCAATCTTTATTATCAATTGTTGTTTGTTCAAGGATTTGTCCAGGCTAGATGTGGTTTCTTTCTTAGTCGCCTCCTCTTGGACTTCCTTTTCTATTCTCAGACCCCTCAAAGTTTTTGTCACCAACCCTTCTGTTTCACTAACCGTAGCTTCATAGCCACTTCCTTTTTCTAGAGAATCCGAGATATCCGTGGGTTCTCCTTGAAGAGAAGGCATATATGGAACTGTCATCTGCTTGGCCATGCTTCTGGTGGTCCTTCGTATGGAAAGCGAGACTTCCTCAGATTTGTTGACCGGGGTGGAAGTTTCCTCAAACAACTTCCTCTTCTTCATCTTAATAACAGTTGTAGGTTTGGACACTTGTTTCTCCTGTGTCGATTTGATTTTTATATTGAAGGCTCGAGGTGTGGGTTATGGAGTCTACCTCTGCTGATCAGTCCTTATTTCTATCCTGGAAGATTGAGGTGTAAGTTCTGACATTTGTTTCTTTCGTACCTTCCCCCTTTTGAGCTTTCCTTTGTTTCCACTTGTCATCTTAGCAGTTTCTTTTAACTCACTAACTGGTTTTTGGGAAGACAAAGTAACTACCTCAGGGATCTTTTCCAATTCCTTAACTGATTCTGAAGGGGGTTCAACAGTTGCTTCAAATATAACATGTGAAATCTCTCGTTGATCTGTCTTCTTCTTCTTTCGTTTCTTACTATGTGACAGTTGATCTTTAGGACTAAGGACTGAGCTAGATACTTTAGACTGGGCAAGATTTTTCTTGCTCTGCATGCTGAGGTCAGGGGTCTTCTCCACTTGGCTGGATGGTTCTAGTGATAACCCAATGATTGCTTTAGGAGCATTGTCTGATCGTCCTTCTAGCTCAGAGTCTTTCTTTTGTCTTTTAGTTTTTTGAATCGAGATAGGACTTATTTTCCGAGATTGGGTGGCTTTCTTCTTTCTAGATGTAGTAGGTTCCTCTACAACAAACTTTTCTGTTTCTAATCTCTCAATAGGCTAGGATGAACTAAGTGTAACAATGTCTTGTTTACTCCCTGATGCCTTCCTTCTGTCTGTCTTTACCTTTTTTCTTGACCCCTCACTGTGTATTCCTGCTTCCTGTGCCTCTACAGATTTGGACATTCCTTCTTGAGCAAAATTCTGTTGGAGTAGTTGCTTCCAAATACCACCTTGTGTCCTCAAAGCATGGACAACCAAAAGTTTTACTAAGCCATGGTGATGAAGGCTAGTTTTAGATTTCTTGGAAACTGATTTCACTCCTCTCACCATCTTCTTTAAACTCATCCATATGAAGTGAGGAAAATCAATTTGTGGTCCTCCCTCAAAATGTGATAAAATTTTCAAGTGATAAATGAAGGTTACTGCATACCTCCCTTCGCAGGTGATAAATTTTTGCAAACTTATGAGCATCGTCCAATATTCCTCTTTGATGTAGCTCTGAGGGATGCCCTTAGTCCAATCGGGGTCTTGATGTTCTGGCTTGAGGAGTTTTTGACAAAGCTTCCTAATAATGAAAAAATAATTTGGTGGCTAGACTCCCAGTTCTGTGACAAGAAGGTGTTCTGGAATTGGATGACCATTTGTTGAGATTTTAGAACCAGGATGATCACTGGTCTTGTTGGCACTCCCTTTTATTACAAAAAATAATAATAATAAGCCTAACTACTACTTTTATGTGGATTTTAATTGAGCCCAGATTAGTTAATGCTCCCCGGTGTTTTCAATTTTAAAGAGTCTGAAAAACTTAAAGAAAACTCTTTATACTGTCCCGTGGATTTTTCTCAAGCCTGGGCCAGTTCCTGCTTGCCGATATTTTCAATTTTAAAGAGTCTGAAAAACTTAAAGAAACTCTATACACTGCCCTGTGGATTTTTCTCGAGCCTAGGCCAGTTTCGGCTCGCTGGTGTTTTCATTTTTAAAGAGTCTGAAAAACTTAAAGAAGACTCCATCTGGTAAATGTCCTCCGTATTCCTTTGTATACATGAGAACAAAACCAACTTTTTGTTTTTTTGTTAGTTATATCAAAAAAATAAAAGAAAAGTTCTATCTAATGGCGCACTTATGTACATAGCTAAATTAATTCATGCAATTGAACTTACTATGGTAGGTCAGCAGGAGGAGAGACCCTCTTGCTTACCAGTTGCATTTTAGAACTCTGAAGAACATTTTTGACAAAATCCTCTTTTGATAGAGGCTTGTGATAAAACTTCAGTCGATGCCCATTTACGACAAAGGGAGTCTGATTTTCATCAATGGTCTTTATCCTTACCGAACCATTGTCATAAATTGTATCAACCACATAGGGCCCCAACCATCTAGTAGACAATTTACCTTTAAATTTTTTGAATCTACTATCATATAGGAGGGCCCAATTACATGACTGAAAGGACTTCTTTTTGATGAACTTGTCATGCCATTTGGTCCTTTTCTCTTGTATAAGGGTGGTCTTTGTAGAGCATCCTATATTATCTCATCAAGCTCATTTAATTGTAATAGCTTCTGTTTTTTAGCTTCGTTTAGATCCATCCCTAATTGTATGACAATTATGAAGGTTTTTACTTGAAATTCTATGGGAAGTAGTACTTGCTTCCCATACACCAACTCATAAGGTGTATGGCTTGTTGTATTTCTACAAGCTGTCCTATAGGCCCATAAGGCCTCAGGAAACCTATCAGCCCAGTCTTTGTGATGCAGCTGAACAGTCTTGGTGAGGATAGCCTCTATCACCTTGTTGGTTGATTCCACTTGGTCGTTTGCTTGGGGGTGATAGGGAAAATATTTTCTATGTTTGATCCTGTATTGTTCAATAAGAGACTTGACCAAATTTGAGGTGAATTATGTTCCTTGGTCAGTGACTATTTCATGAGGTACACCGAAACGAGTGAAAATTTCTTCAAAGAGAAAGTCTACAACAAATTGTTCATTGGCTGAATACAAAGCCTTGGCTTCTACCCACTTCGTTACATAATTTGCGCAGACTAAGATGTACTTTTTCCTGCGAGACATGGGGTTGATAGGTCCTACAAAATATAAAGCCCATTTTTCAAAGGGTTCGATCACTACTTGGGCTAGGAGAGGCATTTCATCGACTGAAGTAGGTTGTCCCATTCTTTGCCAATCATCGCAACTGGCCACATATTTCTTTGCATCTTTAAAAATGGTTGGCCAATAATATCCAGACTGTAGAATCTTGTATGTTGTCATTTTTTCAGCAAAATGGCCTCCACATGGGCCATCATGACATGCTCTGAAAATATCCTGCATTGCGTCCTCCCAAACACATCTTCTGATCACCAAGTTCGGTCCATTTTGGTATAAGCAATCATCATGCCACATATAATTGGCACTCAGCTGGAAAATTCTTTGTTTCTCTCGGGAGGACATATTTTGAGGTAGCTTTCCTATCACAATATAGTTGGCTACATTTGCATACCAAGGGGTGTAAGTAGAAATAGCAAATATATTTTCATCTGGAAAATCATCATCTACTGGAGTATTGTCACCTGTATGAATAAGTCTAGACAAGAAATCAACAACTAAGTTGTCTCTTCCAGGTCTATCAATGATGGTGATATTGAATTCTTGTAGTAATAATAGCCATCTAGTCATTATAGAATTTGTAACAGGATTTTTCATTAAAATATGATGGTTGAATGGTCAATATGCACAAAGACTTCATATCCTATTATATAGTGTCTAAACTTGTTGATGGCATGTACTACTGACAAAAATTCTTTTTTCGTGACAATGTAATTTACTTCAACAGGTGAGAGATTCTTGCCGATGAAATATATAACATAAGGAATATGTCCTTCCCTTTGTCCTAAGGCAACCCCCAAAGCGGTATCTGAGCTGTGAAAATATGGAAAGGAAGAGACTAGTTTGGTCCTCTCAAAACAGGGGCACTTGACAACTTTGTTTTCAAGATTTCAAAGGAGATTTGGCATTGTTCATTCCATCAAAATTCAACATATTTTGTCAACAGTTTGAATAGAGGGGAAGCTAGGTTTGTAAAGTTTTGAATGAACCTCCTATAATAACCAACATGCCCTAAGAAACCTCTGACTTCCTTCTGTGAGCTAGGGATCTTGATTTGGGAAATAATGTCAATCTTGGCAGGGTCTACTCTTAATCCTGTACCGAAGATGTGTGACCTAGAACAATTCCTTTAGTGAGAAACATTCTAGACTTTTCATGGTTGAGTAAAAGGTTGGTCTCTCTACACCTAACCAATACTTTCTCCAAATTTTCCAATGCCTCTTGGAAATTATCCCCGTACACTGTGAAGTCATCCATGTAGACTTCCACACAGTCATGGGTCAAATCAGAGAAAATAGCCAAGACATCCCTTTGAAAGGAAGCAGGTGCATTACATAAACCAAAAGGAAGAACCCTATAGGCATAGGTCCCCCAGGGGCAGGTAAACGTGGTCCTATCCTGGTCTTCTGGTGAAATTTGGACTTGATTGTAACCACTAAACCCATCCAAGAAAGAAAAATACCTCTTCCCAGACAAAGTGTCCAAGACTTGATCTATGAAAGGCAAGGGAAAGTAATCTTTATAGGTGGCCTTGTTTAATGCTCAAAATTACACACAAATCCTCCATTTCATGTTTTTCTTAGGTACGATAACTAATGGGGAGACCCACTTGCTATCTGATATAGGGTAAATGAAATTGGCTTGCGGGAGTTTCTGGATTTCTTCTTTCACTATGTATTTCAAGGCTGGATTCATTCTTATTTGGGGCTACCTAACATGCCTGATTTGATCGTTAGTGTAAATATGATGCATACAGGTGTCTGGGTGGATCCCTTTCATGTCAGAGTAATCCCATGCAAAAGCATCAGATTGCCCTTGAATCATCTATATCAACTTATGTTGCTGATCTGTTTCTAAGCTAGCATTTATATACAAAGACTTCCCAGGACTGATTTCAATAGCCTGAAGAATTGATTCTTTTCGTTCATCTATTTTTGAAACAATGGCTATTGTAGAGGTGGAAGGGTGCTAGATTTCTTGAAATTCAGAGCTGAAGATATGTGTATAGTTAGGAAAAGATTGAGGATATTCAATGCATGCTGAATCAACCAAGAATAGACTTAAAATCTGTTCTTCATTTTTATCTTGTACTCCTTTTACTTGTTCAAGTGTCAACAAGGGTTGAGTATAATCCTCCTCCCCATAGGGATTCTCCAACCAAAGAGGAACTTCAGTGGCTGGTTGGGCAGGGGGGAAAAGGATAAGTTTTTGACTTTGAGTGCCATTGGAAATTGTCATCTCTCCAGATCAACAACTAATAAATGCATCAGCAGTGTCCAACCAAGGTCGACCGAGTGCTACTGGGTGTCTTGGTTTTGAGGATTTGGGAACAATTACTAGGAAATCCACAGGGTATTCCCACGAAGCCAAGGTAACTGTTATATCGTCTAAACTTCCTGCTGGGGTGATGACTGATTTGTCTGCAAGTTCCAACAAAGTTTTTGTTGGTCTTAGGTGATCTAGTTGCAGTGTGTTCATAGAGTTTACTGACATAACATTTATTGTTGCCCCTATATCAATTAGTGTGTTTGGAAAAGCAATACCATTAATTTCTATGGTTACCACTGGGTTCCCTAGATCACTGTACTTAGATGGAATTTCTATTATAAACTCTGACAAATGTCCAACCACCTGTATGACAGGGGGTTCCTTCCTCTTCCTCCCTGGCTTCTTAATGAAAAGGTCCCTTACAATTTTAGCACAAATAGGTATATCCTTGATGGCCTGTAGTAGGGGGATCTTTACACATATATTTCTAAGTTCAGCCTCTAGATTGTGTCCTAGAGGTTCCTTAGATTTTTTTACAAGTAACCTTTCTGGATAAGGGGGGTTTGTTTTCTGAGGTGTCTCTGCTGCATGAGAATTGGGAGGAGGAGATTCTTGTTGTACACAGGTGTTTCTTTCTTCATTTAATGGATTAGCCATTTGTTCTTCTCTTTGAACTGTTTGAATATCTATTTGTTCTTCTTCTTGATCCGTGTGATTATCTACTTGTTCTTCTTCTTGAATAACCACAATAGGATTTGTTTTATTTACGACCCTCCCTAATCTTAATTCAATTCCATTAAATGGAGCTGGACTTATTACATAAGTGGGGAAGGTTTGTACTTAAAGGTTTTGCACAGGTTGTGTAGGCCTGTTATTCGGGTTAGGGATAGGTTGTGCATGAATAAGGGTAGGTCGAGGAGGATTTTGGATGGGTGGAGCTTGCATTTGTTGCTGCATATTTGGATTCATAGGTAGTACAAGTTGTTGTTGGAGCTGTGGAGGTGGAAGAAGAGCATGAGGATTAAATCTTGGGAGCAACTGATAAATATTTGAAGGCTATTGTGGGTAAGTGGGAAAATTTGCTCGCTGAAATGTATCATTCCCATATGCAGGCCCTCTCCATCCTTGTTGCCAAGGTTGGATTTGTGGATGTTTTGGTGACCATTGAGGATAAGACATGGGAGGCACCCATTTCTGTTGTGAGTATTGTGTAGTAGGGTCTGCAAACATATTGGGATTTTGTTGTTTCCATGGCCTCTTAGGGGGGTAGGATTTTTCATGAGGTTCTCCTCCTCCTTTGAATATGGCCTTAAGTCCAGGTAGAGAAGGGAACTCGTTGGTATGGTGATCCTCTGTACAGAGGCCACAAATTTCAATTACATTAAGGGGGCATTCCTTTTCAGGATGCTTTTTCCTACACCAGTGACAGAAAATTGCCAAAGCAACATTCTCTTCCTCTTGTTTCCTTTTAATCATTATGGTATCAAGTTGGGAACTGATGGTGTTTAGGATGTTTGTTTTGAATTTTTCTAATAAATTCCCCAATTCAATCCTAGTAACACCTCCTGATGTGGGTTTAACAACTCTGTTTGTAGGATCCCTTATACTTTTTCCAGTTTTGTCTTGACTGCGGGAGTATCTTTTACAATACATTGTTATGTCTGCAAATGGATTTTGGTACACATCTCCAGAACTCATGAGGTTTAGTACTTCAATGCAGTCATCCCTCACACCCTTTAGGAAGATAGTCCTAATTGTAGTTGTTTCTAAGACAAATTGATTAGTCTTTTGATAGTTGTATATGAACCTTTCTAGGTAGTCTTCCAAGATTTCTTCCTCGGATTGCTGCATTTTAAATATGTCATTCCTAACATCCCTAGGTCTACAGTAATCTTGGTATTTCTGGAGGAAGGTCTCCTTCATACCATCCCAAGACAAGATAATGTGTTCTCCTAGGCTCATGAACCACCTCAGTGCTGAATCTTTCAGTGTAGCTGGAAAGAGTTTTAATTTTTGTTCATTATCAATGTAATTAGAACTTCTACATAATATATCGAATTCAAACAAAAAAGAGTCAGGATCTTCTGTCGACATACCATGGAAGTGAGGCAATGAGGACAATGGAATGTTCTTCACAACAATGTCTCTGGCGATGTCCAGTATGGGGAATCCAATTGTCTCTATTTCACGAGCTGCATTTCCCTCTTCTTCTGCCATGTCTCCAAATAGTTTGTAGGGTGGTGGTGATGTCTCTCCACTAAGTGATGGTTCAAACACTAGGTTGTGTGGTATATCTAGATGTTCCAATGTCTTGTGTGGTTCCCCAACAACAGATGCAACTTCCTCTATCATTACCTCTGTTTCTTTTCCAGTTCCTCCTTCTGATTGGGTCGCCAGTGCTTCCCCTCTTGCCTGTTGTATTATGCTTTCAATCTGAACAATGGCTTCAGATTTAGTGCCTTTGGCTATTGTTTCAATTGATTCCTTTGAGCTCTCTCCTCTGAGAATTTTTCCTGCACAAATTTTATATGAATTAGTGTGTGTGTGGGGGGGGTTGTTGTTTGTTTTTCTAATTTTTCTGCAATTTTGGGAGCAATAAATCTACCTTTATTATCTCTATACCTACTCATAAAAGAAGTTTCAATACAAAACACAAATTTTTAACTATCAGAAGTAAGAGGACAACCTGACTCTGGAGAAACCCCACCAAAGTGGATGCGCAGGTTCTTACCTCTCGTCTTATTGTCTTTTCTCCACCCTTAGATTGTCCTTAAATCCAATCCAAACTCATCAAACCAATAAAAAATTCAGAATGCTACCTATTACCGTTTACAACTCCCCGACAACGACGCCAAAATGTTGGTGTATAAATATGTTCAATATATTACACTCATTTATATGTCAATCCGGGATTCGTAATCAAAAGATTGCTACACTATATGTGCCGAGAATAGGTAACCTATCTATGTCTGTATTATATAGCTTAAGCAGGAAATAATTAATAACATAACACTTTGTTTTTAAGATTCCTGAATACTTCACACAACTTAAAACTTAGAAGAGAAAACTAATAATAAAACTTCTCAAGCAAAATAATCAATCAAAGGATTCTTTCCTAGGTGACAAGTCTGTTCATTCCAGGCTTATGAATTATAGAGATGAACTTAAGATCTTGTTTCCTGTAGCAATCAAAACAATGATTAACAATCATCTCCAGTCACTCTTGAAACATAAATCAATTCTCACTCTATTCTAGTCAAGCAAATCTTCTTTAGTACAAGGAACAATTCAACATGACTGAGAGACTTTATTATGGAACATGGAGATGAGATATAAAGTCTTCTGGTTCCTGTACATACTGAAAACACTGCAATCATAAACTCAAAATATCATTTGCTTAGCAATCCCACACTTCAAATAATTAAATGTCAACCTGCAATATTTGAAAAGGAAA
>ML784404.1:202827-226521 GCA_009831015.1 Picea engelmannii
TGTCGTCTCTTCGTCATAGTCAGACAAGTCACACAAGGGGTCCCACCTATTAGTATATTATTAAATATAATTAAATAATAAGGCGTTGCAACCATTTGCAAGCAGGTACCCTATGTTGAGCTTTTGGGCTTCAACAAAATGGCAACACCACAGGGAAATCTGTTTCCAACAGATTAAGAACTTAGAATGTCCATTTTCGCAGATCGGTGAAAATAGATCAAATAATTATTGACCATAATGACTATGCAACAAGGGGGAAAAAGATGGTTTAAGGGAAATAATAAGACGAGATTTATGGAATAACTCATGAAAAATGGTACGCATGAGGGGGTTTGGTCCTGTATGCATAACATTCGATTAGTCACAGTAAAAAGTGTTTCTTCGTGTTAAGGAGAAATTTTCTGATATACTCTTTTGAATCCGAGGATGGAGGGAAGAAAGGGATAGCAAAAAATAGGGAAGAATACCAAATCATCTATCTAAAAATAATACTGAAAGAAAAAAAAAAACATCTTCAACGATGTCTAAAAGGGGAACATCGTGACAACTATGTAAACTTTATTTTTATTGATAAAAAATACTTACAGAATGACATTGTTGTGGAAAAATTGATCCAAAACTTATTTATGATAAACATAAAACGAAATAGCAAAAAATAAAACAACAGAAAATGAAACAACATAAATTGAAAATTCAATTGAAAAAAGAAAAATAAAACAATGAAACAAAAAACTATATACAACAGTGATTTCCACATGGCGTTTATCAATCAAGCTGGTTCCACATAATGTTTCAAGTGGGAACCATTGGTATTATAATAAAACATTCTCTCTTCCATATCCTTTAAAAGGTAAGAGTTTGCACCTAGGACAAAAGCGATTTTGAAAGGACCTAGCCATAATTTCTGAAACTTTGAATGTCTTCCTTTCTCAGCATGGGCTAAGTCCCAAAGTAAGACTTTCTCTACCTTAAATTTGACAGCTTTTGCGCGTTTGTTAAAATATTTATTTACAATTTGTTGTCTTCTCTTTATGTTTTCCAAGGCAAACATTCTTTATTCTTCTAAGGATAACAGTGGATTCATCCTTTGAGGGATATTGGAAGAATTTAATTCATCAATCTCTAGCATCAGCCGTAGAGAAGAAAGTTCGAGCTCAGTAGGGAGAATGGCTTCTTGACCATAAACAAGTTGAAAGGGTGTGCAACCTGTGCTTACCTTGGTAGTAGTACGATCTTCCCAAAGGGCATAAGTGAGGAGGGTGTGCCATTGACGAGGCTTATCTTCAATGAGCATCTTTATGATCCTAACCAGATTTTTGTTATTAGACCCAACTTGCCCATTTCCTTGAGGGTAATAATATGATGAAGTGAAATGTTTGACTCCCAATTTAGCTAGAAATTGAGTTAATTTTGCAGAAATGAAAGCGAGACCATTGTTTGTAATAATCTCTAAAGGAATGTCAAATCTGGAGAAGATATTAGTTTCCAGGAAAGAAATTACCTGTTCATTGAAGGAATAATTCATACTTGTGATAATTATATGATGAAATTATTATTAATATAAGTAGACTTATTCTATAAGTCGACGTATGATCGAAGATGAGGACAATGAGTGAAGTTATGAATGGAGATATTCTTGGAGATATTGTGTAGATAGTTGTGGAGATTGTTATGCTATATTGGACATCTCTCTATGAGAACCTCAATGCTATATTATGAGGCCTCACAAATGTATTCTATGTAAGAGATATGTATCATTATTTTGTACATTAATGAATATGTGAGTTTTGTGTGTATATAGCTGAGAGCTCCGGGGTTAACTCCCTTACGGGATGGCCATAAAAAGTGCAGGCTCATTTTCTGCTGAGCATAATTGTTGTAAAATTCGTTGATGCCCAGAAAGATATTGATGCGAGGCGCAACTAGCTACACAAGTTGAGATCATTGCTGGTGAATATCTTTGTGCATACAATGTGTCTTTCCTGTGAATTAAGAACTGTTGCGTATAAGAACTGTTGTCCATATTCACGTGGATCTGTGTGTGAACGTAAATATTTCTGTGCGCTTCTGTAAGAGACCCATCATTTAATGCGTGTAAATAACTGGAGAAGAGTTATAGCGGTCAAGGTTGATGCGACTTGCTTTTTGCCAATCTGTTGAGACATTGTAACTTCCATTGAGTATAGGCTAGGCGCACATCACAACAATTGTTTGCAGGACTTAACAACAAAGGAACATTGTTGCTGCGTACGATTGAGAAAGCAGGGACATGCAATTCCTAAAGTATCTTTCCGTTTAGTTACTGGTCAAGAAGGTTTCAACAACAAAGTGGCAGCGTGGAGAAGAAAGGTGCCGATTCATCGATCGACTCTATGAGCCCATAATGACATCCATTTTCATCATTTGATAATGGAGAAATATGTATCCACCCAACATTTCTAAAGGGATCTTTGCTTTCAGCTGCGGGAGAGAAGTAGTCGACAATGCCTAGATGTGGACGAGAAATTCAAATTGATTTAGAGGTTCTTGCATTAAAATGATGCAGAGGCGTTATGAGCGATAATATATAGATAGGAGACATCAGAGTGGGCTAGTAAATGTTGTGTCTGCCTCAAAGAGAAATCAACTCAAACTCGTGGGCGCTAGCGCGAGACTGAAGTCCTAGCACCAGGTTAGTTGTTGTCTATCTACATTATCGGTGTTACTGACCGGTCGATGTTGCTGTGAGAAAAGATGAGAACAGAGCTGCGCATTGTTGTTGTGATATGAGGAATCTAGATGCCATTTTCATATTGAACGCCTGATCTTGATCTGTTGAGTTTCCAGCTATTCTATTTCCATTATAATTTTATGCATTGTAGTGAGTGATTTCCTCCATATATTTACGTCGAAAGGCTTACACCTATTGATAATGGGCAGATTTAATAGGGGTTTAGTGCTTAATAAGTTTTTTATGGACATGATTAAATATGGCTGGAATATTCTTAATAGTCACACAAAATAAATGGCTGTGATTTCAATCATTAACTTCTTAGCTATTATAAAGACATCTGTTTATGTGTTTACATTTTTACATTTACCTAATCATATTTAAAAATTACTTTGATAGCTAACTGATTGCCACTAAGTGATTAACAAAAATTAAAATATTAACACCAGATAGATAAATGAAGCTCAACAGTTTATTTGTTAATCAATAATAAAATTTAATATATTCTTTTAAAGATTCTTTTCATCTTATCTGTCTTTAGCCGTTGATCAGTCACAATTATGTGGCTGTGATAGTTCTTTTCTTAAACGGATTCATAATTTAAAGTGACCAGATTCAAATTATATGTAAAAAATAAGAGGTCGGTCATACGAAGCAATAACAAGCCATTTGGTTGGATTTCTTCATCGACGGAGTTGCCAGTGGCATTGCGATTGAGAGAATAGCATAGACCTGTGTGGAACGTTATTTCATGGAATCACATGTGGAGCCTGCATGTAATTCTATTTACATATGCCCGGAGCGTGAAGTTTACAACACTCTGGATATTTACTTCAAGCAAATTCGTTCACATATGGACATGGCGGTTCAAGAGAATAGTGTGTTTCCAGAGAAACAATTTGAAAGATGCACACCATATAGATTGAAGGTATTTGTTTTTGTTTTTTGGATCTATTTCACATTCTAAAAATGAAAAGAGGCCATGTAGAAGAAAATAAGTAAAGTGAGAGGTTCTATAATTAAATAAATAGAAAGTGTGGGTACTTGGTTACATAATGAAGTAAATTAAAGTTATTTAGCATTTAAAAGTTCTTATATTAAATGAGATGAGTGCACAAAGTCTTTATGTCAAAGTTATAAAATTATCAATGAACCTCTAACTCTAGAGATTTATGTATGTAAGCTAAGTGATGAAAAGTTGAGAGTGAAAGGGTGATTTATTGAGTCCATGTATGTAATCTAAGCGATAAAAGGAAGTGAAAGGGTGATTTATTGAGTTTACGTCAAATTGAAATTTAGTGAAGTTATTAAGAGGTGAAGATTGAGTCAAGTTGAAGTCTCCATTTGTAATTGTATTTAATTGTAATGGGTTTTTTGTATTGATATTGAGTTTGAAGACAAAGTTTGGGTGCATGTTTGATGGTACCTGACACCCTCATAATCATTGTATTTGAAGAGAAGGGTGCATGATCGATTGTACCCCACACCCTGGTTATTGTGTTTATTTTTCAACAAACGAGCGTTATTACAAGCGAGCGTGATTCCACAATTCATAATGGGCAAAGGAGGAAAAAGACTACAAACAACTAATCGAGAAATTGAATTATTACAACAAGACCTTGAAGATGATTTGCAAGAAATAGATAGATTACAAAAAAAAATCAATCAATAATTGGAAAAGTTGCAGAATTCAGGACACGAGACAATGAACTCTATCATGAATTTGTTTGCTCTGCAACAAAACGCATTGACACTCTAGAAGAAAAAATGACACCATTAGATAAATTTAGGGATGATATTTTTAAAATTGAAGAACAAAAGGACAAATTGATAGAATCACTACAACAAGAACTATTGGCAAAGGAGAATGTATTGATTGCGCTTGCAAATGAATTAAAACAACTACACCAAGAAAAAGTAAAGATTGATGCAATGTGTGATACAAGTGATCTAGTTAAGAAGAATGATGCAGTTTGTGATACGAGTGACTTGATTGCTAGTTTTTTTGATTTGGTTGATAATAATAGAGTTGATGTACATATGTCTCTCTCTTTCTCTGAGACACAAAATGATAATGCTTCAAAAGATGATCAAATAGGATGCTTTGAAAAACACACAAAAGGTATTGGTTCAAAACTTATGAATACAATGGGCTATGATGGTAAAGGTTTATAAAATAATTCTCAAGGTATCCAGAAGCCCATACAAGTATATGTAAGACCAAGAAATGAAGGCCATGCTTATGAAGTCAACACAAGCAATGGCGACATAAAATTTGTGAAAGATGAATCATCGACAACAAATGAATCATCTACAAGTAGCAGCAGAAGCAATGCACCTCGTGCAACAACCACAACATCCAACCAAGTACAAAAGCATGAGCAAAAGACGAAAGAATGTTGCAGTCAGTGTGGAAGAGCAAGACATGCCAAAGAAAAATGTTGGAATTTATATCCATGCAGTATTTGTGGTCTTAAAAATCACGATCATCAAAAGTGTTGGAACAAAGAAATTTCAAAGCCTCATATACAAGTACAATGTGGATGGATAGATGTCCCTGAATGGAAAAATGTTACGTTCATGTTGAAAGGATTTTACAGGTTGAAGTGTTCAAATGTACGACAATATCTCCCATATAAATTTCATGAACTAGTTGGTCCCCCAAAGGTTAGTTGTACATGTTTAAGAAAGAGTTGTCAGTTTATTGAGTCGTTGATTTGAGTCATTTTATTGGTTCGTGGTAACCCAAAAACCACTTTGTAATGTCATATGTAAGTTTGTGGTCAGCTGAAACCACTTGATGTAATGAATGGTTCGTGACAATGAAAAACCAGTTTGAGTTTGTAATGGTTACGAGCAAGTCGAGAAAACCCAGGATATGATGTATTGGTTGAGGGTAAGCCGTAAAAAACCCATGGGAAGGTCAAGGGTAAGCTAGAAATCCTTGATATGAAGATGATGAAGTTCATATGATTGACTCAAATATAGCTCAGGAAGACAACGCCAAATGAAGAAACAAATGCAGATGAAGAAGAATGAAGATGATGCAGAGAGGATGCATAAGACTAAAGGTGATGCAGAATTAAAAAAGACACAAATGAAGACAACTCGGATATCCGGTTTGAATCACAAGTATTTATTAAGGGGGAGTATGAAGGAATAATTCATACTTGTGATACTTATATGATGAAATTATTATTAATGTAAGTAGACTTATTCTAGAAGTCTACGTATGATCAAAGATGAGGACAATGAGTGAAGTTAGGAATGGAGATATTCCTGGAGATATTGTGGAGATTGTTATGATATATTGGACATCTCATTATGCGAACCTCAATGCTATATTATGAGCCCTCATGAATGTATTGTATGTAAGAGAGATGTATCATTATTTTATACATTAATGAATATGTGATTTTTTTTTGTATATTTTCATTCTTATGATGATTTATGTGTGTCATTATTTGTTGCTTTGTTGCGCATAATTCCTACATTCATCCTGTGAGTGTCTAAGAGTGGAAACTTCAGTCCACTTAGTGAAATAATCAATGGCTGTCAAGATGAAAATCTGCCCTGCGGAAGACGAAGGATTAATAGGACCAATAAAGTCTAGGCCCCATTTAGAAAAAGGAAAATCTGGGAGGACATGTTGTAAAGGCATGGAAAAAATATGCTCTTTCCTAGTGAATTTTTGGCACTTGTCACAAGATCTTTTGAATTTATAAGAAACTCGAAAAATTGAGGGCCAATAATAACCATTTCTAATGATTTTAAAAGAAATAGCTTTAGCAGAAAAGTGGCCACCAACATGAATAACAAAATCTGAAGATACATCAGTTTCATGGAACAATTTTTGTGCTTCCTCATCATTCACACATCGAAGTAATATACCATTTGCAGACCTTATGAATTTTTTTTTCTCCCAAAATAATATACCTGGAAGACTCAAGGAAGAGTCTTATCCTTTGATGAGGATCTAAGTCATCTGGGCATTTCTGATATTGCAAGTAATGCACTAGAATTTTATACCAGGGGTTTTCAATGATAGAAAGAGTTTGATTCTCAATATAAAACAATGTTGAACGAGGATGATCTTGATCATCAATTTATTCACTTGCTTCAACTTGTTGAGCTAAGTGAAGGGCTAAGTCTCGTCCCTTGATTGTTTTTGAAGTCATGATCATTAAATCATCCTCTTTAATCTTGGCAAGCCAATGTGAAAGCTTCCTTGAAAGATAATTTTGTGAAATCATAAAATTGACAGCAGGCAAATGGACTTTTACTTGCGTATGTTTTCCTAGAATAAAGTGGCGAAATTTCTCTACAGCTTTAACAAGAGAAAAATAATGTTTCTCAATATAAGAGCACTTGAATTCATCGTTTGATAAAATTTGTCTCATGTATGCTATAGGTTTTTCATTATTCTGGTCATCACATTGTAAGAGAATAACAAAAACTGCTTCCTCAGTGGCATTCATGTATATGATAAATCTTTCTCAAAGTCCAGTTTCGCCAGAACCGGTGCAGAACTGATTTCCTCCTTAATCCTTACGAAATAATTTTTGACATCCTCTATCCAAGAAAAGGAGCGATCTCGCTTTAGAATATTATGAATTGGTTTAACCATTAAATCAAAATCAGGAACAAACCTGCAGACAAAGTTGATAATGCCCCTAAAGGCTTGAACCTCCTTTTTGGAAGTGGGGGCAGGAAGGTTCAGAATAGAAGCAATCCTTTTGGGGTCTATGCTTATTCCTGAATCAGAAACGATATGTCCAAGGAGATTTCCCTTGGTGACACCAAAAATAGATTTAGAAGGATTCAAAGAAATGTTGAATCTTCTACATCACATGAGAACTTTTCTGAGATGACCAAAGTGATCCAATCGATTATTTGAATAGACAGTCAAATTATCAAGATAAACCTGGATAACCTTACTGATCAGATCGTCAAAAACTATTTGCATAGCTCTATGGAAAGTGGCACTTGCATTAGACAAGCCAAAAGGCATGCTTTCATAAGAAAATGTGCCCCATCGTGTAGTAAAGGTGGTTTTGTATCTGTCAAACCTTTTTACCTTTATTTGATTATATCCAGACAAACTGTCAAGTAAGGACATCATTTGTGACCCTGCGACCTGTTGCAAAATCATTTCCATATTAGAGAGAGGAAAATGATCTTTTACGTTTTCTCTATTTAATGCACGAAAATACACGCACAACTGAATCTGACTAGTTGTTTTCCTAACATGAACCAAATTTGAAACCCACTCAGAATACTTAACTGGGAAGATTATACCATCTTTCAAAAGTTTTTCCAACTCCTTTCTAATAGTAGCTTCAAGTGCAGGGTTAATGGGTCTTTGTTTTTGCCTAATTGGTTTTATCCCTTCCTCGAAAGGAATGACATGTTGTATGAGAGTAGGATCAAAACCACGAAGATCCTCGTATGACCATGCAAAAACATCTTGAAAGTCACGAAGTAGTTATGTGAATTTTGCCTTTTCTTCGTCAAAACATTGGGTACCTAATTTAACCATCTTTGGAGATTGGGATGTCCCAAGGTTCAAGGAAATGGTATCACCCACTTTCCTTTTTGACTCCTCTTCCTTTTTTATCTCTTTGTTGCCTACATCACTCGACTAAAATGAACTCTCGAGAGGAGTCAAGCCTTTTGGAAATTTGTTGTCTTCCATAGATATGATTTCCTTGGTCTTAAATGGTTCATTTTGTATGAAAGCATCGATGCCTTCATAATTTGGGAAAACTTGCCATGATTCTACATTATCAGAAATGTGAGGGAGATATAAAGATTGAAAAGTACAATCAGACCTTTGGGGTAGAAGTTTCCGATTAGGAGATGCCGCAAATACAACTAACCTGTCAACCATTGAATTGAGTTCCCTCTTAACATGAGTGATGCTAAATGATAACAAGTTCTAGATAATAATCCAAACAACTTGGGTATATCGTTTCATTAACTTATTGATAGGAGAATAGATTTTACGCACAAGGTTCACAACAAGTTCAGAATCACCTAAAACTGTAAGGTGGCCGCAACTGAGGTTATAAGCATTTTTTATTCCTAGGAGTAAGGCTTCAAACTTAGTGACATTGTTCGTACAAGAAAACTCTAAACTATAAGAAAAATTGTGAATTTTACCTATAGGTGAGTATAAGATAATGCTAATTCCATTACCTTCATTTGAGAATGAGCCATCGAAATGCATGTGCCACATACCATCTTCCAAATCAATTTGTTCCAAAGTAGTGTCACCCTCATCAACAAAGATATAGTACACCCATAAGTCTTTCTCAAGATAGTTTACATTTGGTTGAGTAACACTCTCTATGTATGGTGAATTTTTTCCTTCTTTTAGGACTATAATATTCTTTCCATTCCGAGGAACGGATAAGTGAGTTCCATCAAGCGAAAGATATCCACCTGTTAGGTCTTTTCAATAACTTCCTAAGATAATAGAATAGTTGCTTACTGGCATGTCGATTACTTGGATGTTGAGGGTTGTTCTTATTTCGGTATGTGCACATAGAAATAAAGTTACATCTTTGATTTCACCTATAGTTGACTGTTGCAGACTGTTATAGGAGAGCATGATTATAGAATTTTCGTTAGTACATGATAAGCCTAACTCTTCCATGATGATTTTTGACATTACGTTTAGACCTGAACCACCATCGATTAGGAAACAATGGGCTATATTAAACATAATTTTTACAGAAGTAAAAAAAGGAGGGTTCTTTAGAGGGTGTCTAAAATGATTTACACCTATCTCATTTACATTGGGATCCTCTTCTTTTGCCTCTTCAAAAATATTGGCTATGGTGGAAGCTTTTCCTTCCATAAAATTCTTGAGATGATTTTTTTGTTCAGGGACGACAACCATGTCCAAAAGAGTAGCATCGACCTTGATATTAGCCAATTGGTTAAGGATTTTATACTTGGAAGAGGGAAGAGGGGAAGGAACTCCATGAATTTTGGGAATTTTGACAGTTTGTACATTAGTACCTTATGAAGATGAGGCTAGAGTGGAAGAATTACGAGGAGGATCATATGTCCCTTTAGGATCATAAGATTTGTTCCTAATATTTATTATCATAACATCTTATGGTTCTGGCCAATCTAGAAGAACAATAGTGGTTTCAAGATTCTTTCCAAATATTTTATCTCTGGCACTCTTCTTAACTTCACAAGTACTTTCTTCATGATTTTCTTCGCAGAAGTTACACCAACTACGAGACCTAATGGCCTTGGGATGAAAATTGTTTTCATTTGTACTCCTAAAAGGTGACATGGAAGAAGAATATGCCCCAAGAGTAAGTGAGCGAACATTCCCCTTTTGTTCATAGGCTATCATTCGATTGTTCATATCTTGCACAAGTTGTAGGAGGGAAGACATATCTTTTTTTTGTGTGAGTCTCGTTTAGGGAGACTTGTTCTTTCAAGTTGCTCTTCGTACTCTAGGAAAGTGTGGAGAGCGGAGCCAAGATTGTCAATAGCCTTTTCTTCTAGTTTATAATGATAAGGAGAGGGAAGAACATTATAATAATGCATGAAAGCGACTTGATTTTGGGGGCAGATTAGTTCATGGATTTGATTGTACAATTTGGTGAAGTGGAGGTTAAAGGACTTAGTAGTCTCACCATCTTTGTAAGAAATGTTGTTATATTCCCTTAACTGTTTGGTCAGGCTCTTGGATTTTCCATAAGTGGACTTGAACCAATAGACAAACACTTCCCAAGTGGAAAGGATTTTTGGAGGGAGATCAAAAAAATCAGTTGTCGCTTTTCCTTCAAGGGAGTTGACAAATAAGCGCATGCATGTATCATTATCATTAGCCCCGATATTATGAAAAGTATTAGAAAATGCTACTAAGTGTTTGTTTGTAGAAACATTTTTATTCCCTATGAACTTAGGAAGATTCTCTTTAAACTTGGGTAACGGATGAGTAGCAGGTGCTAGATTCAAGGGAAAAGATACATGCCATGGGTTGGACGTAGCATCTTCCTCAAACTGAAAAATCCAGTATTTCTTTATAACTTTAGAAGGGTTGGTAGCATATTGGATAGGAACTTGATGAATATATAGACTACCAATTACCGACGAGGCTGAAGGTTGGGATGATGAAGCACCTCCAACACCACTAGCACCACCCGTAGATGCCATTTTGAAAGTGAAGGGTAAGGGTGAAAAAGGTGAGTTGGCAGAATCAGACAAAGTCCTCCTTAGAGTGCTTTCTTGGGTCGACAAAATGGATTTCCTCATTCCTATTTCAATGATAGGGGTAGCTTCAGGGGACAATCCTCTTCTTCTTCTATAAATGTGAGGAATTGAGGGCATGAAAAAGAAGACCAAAGATTTAGGAAAAGGGACGTTACTGTGGATTTATAGGCTGCCTTTTCCTGACTTCCCAACATTCATGAAGACTTATATCTCGTTCAACTACTTCCCAAGAGCGTTCAAGCTCAATCCGTGTACTAGCAATTTCTAGGATAGTATTGAATAAGGTCTAGGAAATGCTAGTCTGGTCTTTAAGACCGTGTTCAATATTAGGCTGCCTTGTAGAAGTTACTGTCATGAGAAAAATCAACCAAAGAGTATTTGAAAAAAAAAACAAAAAAATTCAAAGATAATCGTGAATACAATCAACCAGAGAGATATGGAAGGTCTCCCCAGTATGGTCGCCAAATAAATGTTGAGGAAAAGGTATGGAGTACCTCTCTCAATCATTTTCAGAGCTTGCCTGGCTAAGATAAGATAGTTGGGAATGTCACCCAAGGTTTATAGCCTCAAAACATTCACTCAATCCACAAGTATGAATTACAAAGGATCAATGTTGATTTTATGATTTGTATATGTTGCAATATAAAAAAAAAATTAAACAAAGCTACATGAATGTATATAGATTTTACAATAAAGTAAACATGGAGACAAAAGCGAAAGTAAGAACCAAGTCATGAAAACACATATATGAGACATAACAATAATATGATTTTATTTCCTTATGAGATACAAAACTGTATTTCTCTTTTACAAACCCCTGTGAGGGTATGGACCAAAGTCAAATTTAGAAGTCTCCGATGGACACCATACAAAAAGACCCTAACAGTGAAATAAAACTCAAACTAATGATTTGGATCAACTTGCCAAAAAATGTTTCCACTTGACTCCGCAAGATATTCTTTATCATCCATGAAAATTAATTCATAAACCAACAAGAATACACATACTATCAAAGATAATTCAAACACCTTATTGTTGAATGGTATGATTCAGTTTTGAATCCTGCTGCCTTTAATAAGACCCTGCTGTCAACAAGAGGATTAGGCTTTCAAGTAAACTCATAAATGAATGAAAACTGAAGCTATCTCACTAACTAGAGAGAAAATCAGAGTGTTATAGTTCTCCTTCTATTCCCCCCCTGTCTCTTCCTCTCAATAAACCTTTACTCTTTCTCAATAAGTTGAGGTAGTTCAACTACTTTCTTTAGTTAAGTCAAATTAACTTAACTAATTAGTTTAGGGAGAAATAATTAATAATAGTATATAAATAAGGGTTTAATTAATAATAACTAAATAGGTGGGACCCCTTGTGACTCCCGTCATTCTCTTTTCCAATCATCAAATATAAAATACAAAATTTATCATTTGGATCATATAACACCCTTGTAGATCCCATGGATATCATTTAAGTCGAATATTTAAATATCAACAAAATTTAAGGCCATATCCCAAGAAAACAATATATCCATCTTATCCACAAAAAAATCCAAAATAAAGCTTGTTGTCCAAAATATGCTGAAAATCGTTAAATACCATCTTCATCACTGAACATCATCAAAAAAACATTTAAAATCCATATTTGTTGTTGTGTGAGGCATATTTCTTCTTATCATTGTTGTCTCCTTTTGAATTTTCTGGGGTATCCCTTGGTTGGTTAGACCCTTGGGGGTGTATTTTGCTGATCACATGGGAGTAGTCATCTTTTAGGTGGATACGTGAAGACACAGATTTAGAATACTTTGTGGATGGACTGAGGGGGAGGCCGTTTCTTTTCCTTTGTCTTGCATAGGTTGTGGGATATCGATTTTTAATATTTTGTTGGCGTGCGAGGACTGTACTGGCGAAACAACATGATAAATTTGAGCATTGGGATTAACTGGTGGTGGTAAAGGCAATGACACATTGTGCCAACCACAGTGGTGAGAGACAGGCTGATGGACAATTTCTTGCCATCCATCATTAGCAGGGACTTCAGGCTGCATTGACACATGTGGAGGAATAAGAATGTCGGGAAAATTCTGAGGAGGTTGAAATGGGGTCCTATCAGGTCGAGAATGAAATATACCATGTCCAACCAAATTGAAAAACCCAGCTTGAAACAAATGGTTCAACTCTTGCGGATCAACATCAAAGTGGATAGAAAACTGAAGCCTTCTATAGCCTCACTGCCAATTTCCTCTGCCTCTATTATTTCGGCCATTACTGCCCCTGCAGAAAAAATCTCATCCTGTAGCAATATTTAATCAGTCATGAAAATTTCTTAATAACCCATACATGAAACTCCACTTAAATAAATCAAGAGATGGCTCTATTATTTACTACACGACGCATGCAATCCATCCATAAAAATGCCATTTATTAATTTCCACACGAACATGGAATTGATAGGGTCATTGGGAGTATGGGGGGCTTGTATTTAGCATAAAGTGGTATCATGGAGGGGGGAATATTTACGAGTATTGTTCAAGAAATCAACAAAAACAATAAACCGTGTATCTAAACATATCTCAGAATACTAATCATCAATTACTACCACTTCATTTTTTCTTCATTTCCACACATAATTTTCCTTAAAAATGAGTAACAATAGAACATGGAGTGAAAAAATGTAATTGGGATAATTTCGGGAGTGTATTTTGCATAAAATGGTATAATGGAAAGGACTCCCATGGATACTCTTCTAATATATCAAATAATTCCATCTTCAACGTCAATTAAAATTCAAAACCCTTGTTGTTTCAAAATTGAAATTCAACACTCCTTTTCCAAAAATCCAGAACTGGGGTTTCACTTCAAGGATGCTCATTTGCATTTAGAAATTGCATTGCACAATAATCATTTCATACTTTATTTCCCATTAAATTTTTTACAGTAATAACACAACTTGTGCATAACAAAGTCGAGGAGACACAACATCAAAATAATTACAATAATCACAACCAACAGTCGAGGAAAGGATAGACTGTGGTTCACGATATAAACACCAATACATTTCAAATCACTGCAGGGTTCCATGAAGTGGCAACATAAGGTATCCATGTGTATAACACAATTCAAAATTGAAACTTCAAATAACAATGCTTCCAAAATTCCCTTTCATTCTGGTTCACAAAACTCATTCAACACATATATAATTCATCCATAGAGGTATTCCTTTCATATAAAATCGAACACACAATAGGTTGTACTTAAGAAATGGTTTGGAAATGCTATCATCACCCCATTTATCTCCACATGACAGACTGCATTACAAAAATAAGTGGGCTTAACATTCTTTCTAACTTCACACAGTGAATAATCAACAAGACCCATGACTAAAAATGAGCATGAACAATGCCTTTATCAAATTATAGCTTTGCCACCTCCACACTATTTCCCAAATACAAGGTTTGATATACAATTATCAACAATGATGTGATACAGGGAGATGAACTGACTAAGATTGAGGGTTTAGACAAAAGCAACATGAAAATCTTAACACCACCATAGAATTCCACATTTATATTTATAGAGCTGATACAATGGTATGTGCACGATAGCCACGAGAGCCACACAATTAAATGACAGACAAAGTTTCCAAATAACCCATAGGCCACAAGTAGTGATAATGTTTCTATCAAACATAGAGGAATCACTAAAAGAAAACCAGAGATAAGGAAGGCTCGAGAACTTCCCAAACAATATCCTTTTCCACAGGTAAAGCACAGACAATTTCATACAGTAAGAAACACCCACATTTTCGATGCAAATAGTTTGAATACAAATGCCACAAAGACCAAAATTCACTAATAATCCATACACAGTAAAAAAAAATTCCACATATCGAAACTTTGGAAATGCACAGACAACGAGCAAACTCAAGAGCCAAATTTTGACTTAATCAAAGAGCAAAGCGAAATATTCATGGATGGAGTAGCAATAAATCCCATACCTATGTAAAAGTTTCCAAGGAGAGTCGACCGAGCCTGTATAACTCTTCCACAACTGAACAAAGCGGAGTAACAACAACCAATAAGAGAAAATGCGAAATGGCTAGGGTGGCGGGCTCGAGGCACGTTAGAGTGACGTGCATTTACTGCACATCGTATCTACACTTACACTTTTATCCATAGCCATTACGAGCAAGCTAACCATACAACACACAATCTACTAAAAATTAATTGCAAGTTTGATGCACCACCATTTTCCTAAGTTTCAAACTTAACAAACGTGCCAACCTTTTTCAAGAACTCCAATGTGACATATACCCAAAACTTGCTAGGGATACCATGTTTCAACATTTAAACTTCCAATTATTAACAAATGCGTGCAATCCTTGTAGCATGGAATCAAGGTAATTACCAAACCATATATCGCATACAACTTGAAACATGGAGCTTAGATATTTTATCAAACTAGATGCAACATAATAACACTTGTGAGGGTTATATAAAGACAACATCATTTCTCTTTTGATCACATCACCCATAACATCATTTGATCAATTATTTCGAATCTGACTTAAAAGAAAATAAACTGTAGAACTCATATCGCAACCAAGTCATAAGCACATAAAACAAGGGGTCCCATCTATTAGTATATTATTAAATATAATTAAATAATAAGGCGTTGCAACCATTTGCAAGCAGGTACCCTATGTTTCACTTTTGGGCATCAACACCGGTCTAGGATCGAATTATACAGGAGCCGGAGTGGCTCTCAGGATCCCACCGAACCCTACACTTACCTTACCCACAAGATTCACAATACAAAGGTGCAGAATCAAAATCTGCGAGGGTTGCTTTGGTCAAGGCAACCCGTGCATGCGACCACGACTTATGACTATGCGTCTAGAGAAAAAGTTATTCAATGCTTCAGGACTCTGGGCTTCAGGAGTTTCTCTACCCCAACAATAATCGACGCACTTTTCTAGAACAACTGAATCGCTGAACTCACAAAGAGTCCAAGGATCAATGGTCTGCACTCCTTCTCTAGATCAACAATCCAGATTTACTCTAGGCTTTAGAGATTCGGGATATTCTTCGTCTCCGTGCAACAATGACCAAATTTTTCTGGAGTGTTGAATCATCGAATCACTTGGGGATCCAACAACTCACGCTCACCCAAAAATCTACGGTAGGGATTTACTCTAGGACTTCGGAGCTTCAGGGCTCTGATTCTAGCCTTCAACAAACAACTTAAGAACTACCAGAGAAACGAAGTCCGAATGAATTAACACTTAACGACCTCGGTCCTTCTCAATTAATTGATCGACTATGAGGGATTTCGACTCCTCCCCAATAGATCTCATCTGTTCGACCTTACACAAAGGGATTCTCCCGGTTGAGCTCCAGTTTTGTCATATTTTCTGCCATACAAATACACTTATCATTACACCTTCTCCCCTCATTTTGTCACTAATATATCCCTAATTACACCATAAACCTCCATTATCTCTTGTTATTCATCTTATGTGGTTAATACACAATTTTCCATATTTTTAGTGATTAAAAGGATGATTATACAATATTTTTGTCAATGATGGTTTAATCCTATGTTTCTATGTTCAAGCAACATGTTCTGTATTATTTAGGTTCCAGTATATGCATTTTCCATGTTCCGGTACCTGTATTGTTCTTGATTAGGTGCTCGCATTGCAGGCCATCCGATAGTCCAAGTCATCCGGTACCAGAAGGTTCTACAACCAACCGGTGCCTGTCAAATCATTCAGTAACTACAATCCATGTTATCCAATACTCTGCAGTGATACGGTACTACCTTTGCGTTCATTCGGTACCAACTCTCTGCCTCTTCCAGTACCAGATTGCGCCTATTCCGGTACTTGCTCCATCCAGTACTACCATCGTGTTGGTCCGGTACCCATAGTCATGATTGCGTTCATTTGGTACTAAACCCCTGGCTACAAGATTCAGGTACTAATTGTTCTAATCCGGTACCAACTGTTCTAATCCGGTACCAACTGTGCTAATCCGGTACTAGAAATAATTCAAAATTTTCGAAAGCTTCTAGAGGAAAATCAGGTACATGGGTTTTGTCCAGAATGATGTTTTCATGCACACACATGGGACATAATTCACCTAGCTCACACGTGTGGACCTCCATTTCAGGGGGAATGATTATGCTAAAATTATTGAAAAAACTCAAACTGCCAACTTGCACCTCGATTTCCGTGAAGATGGAATCATATCTAGAAATTCTATGAAATGGGTTTTGTCTAGAATATGGAAAATTGAGTAAAACTTGGGCAGTTTTTCAAAATTAGAATCAGTTTGGAAGATATGGGTGGGGGACTAACTCGAATCTACCCAAATTGGAATAAAACCCAGATTTTTGAGGATTTTATCCAAAAATGTAATATTTGGAATCTGAGCATTGGGATTCGGTCCCATCCACTCCTCAATGATTATTCATGTATAAATAAGCCTCATAGGGCTATGAGAAAGAGCCATGAGTTTCATGAAGATTTTGTAAATGAAATATTTATTCTTGTGAGAAAGCCTTAAGGAGTTGTTAGCCATGTAAAAACCAAGTTTTTGATCCCAATGAAGAATTGATTGTTGCTTCCACATTGAGCATCCTTCTAGCTTGATCTGATTGTCTTAAAGCAACACTCACCTCTTGGGAAGGGCCCCTCAGTGTGGGTAAGTGTTGCTATATTATATTTGCTTCGTAGATTAACATTGCATTGTGTGTTTATTTCATTACAAGTCAATCTTAGTTTTGTTATCATTTGAGTTAAAGTTTTGTTAATTTTATGTTGTTGCATTAGATGGATGAATTTACACTCAGATCACATTTCTCAATTGAGTACATTATTACACTTCTTAAGCTTTGAGTCTAGTCTGTACTCCTTCCATTACTTATGTGTGCTTATATTTCAACGTATCCTTTCAATGCTCTGTTTTTGTGCTTAATTAATTGTGGACAATGTTCCCTTGCTTCCATGCTTCACTCTCATCTATTTAATCGTTCAAACCGCTCTTTGCATCTATCCTTTTCTACCATTGATTTTTCATCCTACTCACACATCGAAACCTACTATCCAATTCACATATCCATTCACCTATTCTACACTGTCCCAAATAGTATAAAATAGAGTTGTTCCATTTTCTATATATATCACCTTTCTCTTCTATATTCACCTCATCTTTCCTCACACGATTCGCTCCTTAGTTGTCAATTTGATTATACATTACAATCAATTAATTACCAGAGCAGATCGCTGCCATCTCTTCCTCATTTTCTGTGTATTAGTTATTGAGTTTAAATGTTGCCTTCATATCTCAATTACACAGAAAACCACTTCCTTTTCTCATATTCATTCTTTTCCTTTCCATCCCTTTATTTTTGCTTTACTTTATGGATGTATTCATTTGATGAGTGGTTTTGAGTTTAGGATGTGTGATTTTACATTTGCTTAATATTTCTACAGTTTAAGTTTGGATTTCTTTAAGAATTATTTATGTTCTTAGTCAATTTTGGTTTTGCATTGATTTTTACTAGTCTACAATTATTTTCGCACTAATTTCCTCTCTTGTTTTTGTTATTGATGAATGATTTTGTTATCATTTTGTAGGATAGAATTTAATCCTCCCATTCTAGGATAGATCTTTACAATAAATTGTTGATCGCATAGTTTTGCTTAAGTATTTCATTTTGCTTGGCTTCTTATTGCAAGTTTGTAGCTTCAAACACCAACGAACAGATTAGAGGTCTAACTCGTGAGATAGGGCCTTCCCTCATTGGAATTCTTCCTAAGGTGTTAGTTTTGATCATGAATTTCATTTCTGTTTGTTTGTTTCTTTTATTGCATTTAAGTGTGGATCCGCTATAGGAAATAATCATTGAAGGACAGAAAAATTAAGTATTCTACTCACGATTAATCACACGAACATCACCGAGTGCATGAAAGACTGTGATCTAAACCTTTATAGATCTAAGTTATTCCTACATCCCAGTGATGAATCCTTAGTGTTAATTTGTTGTAGTGTGGGTTTGAAGATTGTTGTGCCGACTTTAGATTAGGCTAGATTAGGCTCTAATCCTGCGTTTCCTGCGCCTGCACCTCGAAGCTTACGAGCCCCAGTTGATAATTAAATGTGGGAATTAATAGTGCATATATTTAGCCCCAACACTCCCCTTGGGGACTTACACTTTGTATCCCTCCTTGAGCTTCTTCACTTGGATGATTCGAAATCTGGTGCACACTTTGGCGCTTTTCTCCTGAGCTTTATCAACACTTAACGAAGTGTTGGCTCTGTGCACTCCTTTAGCCTTCGCACTATCTCTCATGAGCTTCTCAACCTGTAGATGGTTCAGCCTTCACACTCCTTGCATTGACATTGTGCACTCCTTGCACCGAGATTTTCAGAAGAGAAACCATTGAAACTTATAATAGAATTTTGAATTCATTCAATCAAAACATTAAGATACACACATAGAGACACAAAGATAACAACATAACATTTGTCTAGTTACTCAGAGATAAACAAATTCACAGTCTCAGAAATGTGTGAGCAATTCTCGTTTTCTATATTTCTTCAACAACAATTTACAAAAGTTTCAGCAATCTTCAGTAGCAACCTCTTCTGGGCATATAATACATTGATTTATACATGAAGGGGCTTCTTGAGCCTTCCCTTAAGACTATTCTAGTGCTTTCATATCACAATTAAAAGCTTCCTACCACTAAGATGATTATAATAAATGAACAATTACAATTAAGATATGATTCGACACTCAAAATATGTACATTCCTATAGGCATTAAAGATAATTACACCATCTAGGAGCATATACAATTGCTCTTAGCTTGAAGATCTCATGTGATATTTAATTGCAACAACCTCAAAATTAAATTGGCGCGCTCTCCTTGGGATCCAAGCCAATTTAAAGTGTGTTGCGTTGGTTGTCGAGTCATCTTCCACTAAGCTTCATTAATGATGACTAGATGCTCCTGCATTAGAAGATGACTTGTCTTCCTGGAGGATAATACCTTAATATTATATATATGTTGAGCCAACATGTCTTCTAGGGTTTTCACACATTGTTTTAGGGTTTCTCTTGCTTCCGAAACATTCTCTTCTAGTCAAAGGTTACACATGGAGGTTAATACCTCGTGCAACTACCATAATATCAACACTCCCTCTTAGATAGAGAGGTATTAATGGTCTCAAACACATCCATCCATCTGCACATGGCATGGGCAAGACTCACATAGTCTTGTAGAACATTCTACATGTAGCATCATCATAAGTATCATCATTAATATTAACATCATTTGGTAGAAATCATCAAAACATATCATCATACTTGTTTTTGGTATTCTTCTGTCATACAAAATATCAAAATATCCATGATCCTCATTTAGCTATATTGATGATACATCTCCACTACCATGTGTCTAGCACCTCGGGTCATGCTTGTCCAATGACAAGAATCATGACCTCATCGGAGCCACATTCACCTCACAATTGATCCTCTCATAGGATCACTCTGTGAATGCATTTATCTCGATGTTATCGAACACGCATGCCTAGCACCTCAGGTCTTTCTTGTCCCATGACAAGAATTATGACCATATCGGAGCCACAAACACCTCATGGTGTGATCCGAATTATTTTCGGTACGAAATGAGATCGGATATATAATAAAGAAATGCATAGAGATATTGTAGATATTCAATAATATAACAGAAATGTATCGGAGATGAAACCATAAACACATATATATAGTAATACACGGTTTCTATTAATGAAAGAAATGTACAGAGACTGTAAAAATACAGAGTGGAAGACTCGCTAGAATGGTGGTAGCTTATCTCTGAGAAGAGATGTGACAACTACTCGCATTCGCAAGAAGATGATTACAATGAGGCTCTGAAGGCCTTTTTACAATAAGCAGGAATGCCAAAAACCATAGACATCCAAAAACCTAACCCTGGGAGATGAAGCGCCAAAAGTCATGTGGGCCCCGTTTGGGTAAGTGAGTACATCAACTTCCCGGGGTCGTAACTTTTGCATACGATCTCCGTTTTAGGCATGTGAGAGCTCGTTGGAAAGGTATCGCCGAGGAGATTCATTTTGGGGGCTCAATTATTCCTTTAGATATCATTAAGAACATTGATCTTGAAAAACCTTCATTTGGGCCCTCAAAATGGCCCCGGAAGTTAAAACCTGCTAAAAATAGTAAATTGCCAAAATTGCTAGAAAGCCATTTTGAGCCATTTGGAAAAGGTGGGTGGCCATCGATATTCACCTGGATCAATCCTCCCTCCTTAGGAAGCAATGGTCTCCATTGCATTGAGTTCCCGGGGGAGAGGGAAAAACATTTGTTGAATCTGCATCTTGGTGAGCTGCTTGTCTTGCTGGAGACGTCACACTGCTCAGTTTGTGGAAATCTGTCATGAACTTGTTGCGGTTGAGGCTGGTCAAAAAGTTGAGATACATGAGAGGACGATGTGCAGAAGGAATATTTGCACTTTGCTGCAGCCTTATCGACCTGCTTCTGTTGGACAGAAGATGCTTGGGGCAAGGCTGTAGTGGTTGCAGTGTCCTTTTGTTCTCCTTTTGAACAGATTGTGAAGAAGCTGAATTTTGCAGTATGAGATACTACCTTGCAGCAGTTTTTAGGTGGAACAGTAGTCAAAACTACCTCTGGTATTCTGTAGAGATGAGCCCTCAAAGTAACAATGACACTACGGGGTCGAGACTCATAAAGAGCATGGTGTCTCCACATATATGGTTGGCCCAAGAGAACATCACATACATACAGTGGGGCAACACCACATAATACCTCATCCTTGAAGGGTTGGATGCCGTATGACAATCGACACTGTTGGTTGACACAAAGATCTCATCCTTTCCGAAGCCACCCGATGTTGTATGGCTACGGGTGTGGTGTTGTCGACAATCCCAACTGTTTGACGACCTCTGCTGAGATGAGGTTCTTCTAGATTTTGCTATCAATAATAAAATGCAGTGGGGTCCCCTTCACCCACATCTGTGAATGAAAAAGACGCTCCCCCTCTTCAGGATCTGTTGGTTGTTCTGGTTGAATTGTTGCGGTCGCGACAATAGCAGTTGGGTCTGCATCAATGATCTGTCCTTTACCATTATTTTCATAATCAGATTCTGAATCAGGGTTTGGCTCTTTGTCTTTGATGTTGACCACCAATGACTGTTTTGAGCGACATTCATCGGTGTTGTGCCAGGGGATTTTTGGAATTCGCACCATTTTCCGATGTCCTTCTTTGTCTTCCCATGACCCTTCTTTTCTTGTGTCTTGGAATGGTTTTCGGGAGACTTCTTGTTAGGGATGTCTTTGTCATACTTTGGTTGTTACGGATTTGCAGACCCAAATTCCCATTTGTTCTGGTGTTTAAATTTCTTCTCAATATTAACAACATATCGATAAGCAACACCGAGTGATGAGATGTCTAGAAAATCCATTTCAGTTTGGATGTATCTGTGTAGAGCCCCACGGTATTTCATAACCAAATGTCGCTCGGAGTCTTTGATACCCAGCTTGGTGCGCAAGGTATGGAAGGTATTGGTGAACTTTATAACTGCTTGGCCCCTCTCTTGCCACAGTGTGGTCCATCTCATGTACTGGTCCTCATAGTTTCCAACAGGGTAATACTGTTCTTTTAGCGCATCCATAAAAAAATCCCAAGTGGGATCGACCCCATATATTCCAGAATCTTCTGTGGAACTTTGATCCCAGTAAGTTTCCCACCAATGTTTGACATGAGGGAGAGCTTTAAGGAGTGCAAAGGTGATCTTTTCTTTGTTGGAAAAATTGTGAATAGAGAAATAACCTTCCAGTAGAGTTAACCATTTTTCTAGGGCTTCTGCATCTATCTGTCCTTCAAATACAGGAATATCAAAATTAACTTGTACCTTGAAAGGTGAGGTGCCTCCAAAGTGGCCGCTTGATGAAGATGTGCCTGATGCTATCGACATGCGTTGAAGGATATGGGAAAAATTCTCCATCATTTCGTCCCTCTGTCGTGTGAGAGCTTGCTCAAGCAACAGATTGATAGGATCATTTGCTCCGTCGTTTTTCTTTTCTTACACCATTGAGGATTTCTTGGGTGTGCAAGAGCGATTGTCTTAAAGAGAGACAAGATCGAGACCCAACTTGCTATACTCGGACCTCGTCGGGGACATGCACTGAAAAAAACGATCAAGAGCAGCCTGCTCTGATACCACTGATCCATATTATTTTCGGCACGAAATGAGATCGGAGATATAATAAAGAAATGCACAGAGATATCGCAGATATTCAATAATATAACATAAATCTATTGAAGATGCAACCATAAACACAAATATATAGTAATACATGATTTCTATTAATGAAAGAAATGTACAGAGACTGTAAAAATACAGAGTGGAAGACTCGCTAGAATGGTGGCAGCTTATCTCTGAGAAGAGATGTGATGACTACTCGCATTCGCAAGAAGATGATTACAATGAGGCTTTGAAGGCATTTTTACAATAATCAGGAATGCCCAAAACCCTAGACATCCAAAAACCTAGCCCTGGGAGATGAAGCGCCAAAAGTCATGTGGGCCCCGTTTGGGTAAGTGAGTACATCAACTTCCCAGGGTCGTAACTTTTGCATACGATCTCTGTTTTAGGCGTGTGATAGCTCGTTGGAAAGGTATCATCGAGGAGATTCA
>ML784404.1:227892-247773 GCA_009831015.1 Picea engelmannii
GGAGAGAAATTGGGATCACGATGATAGGGGGAGCATGAGTGTTGCCATCAATGACAAAGGGGGAGATTGTTGGAAGATTGGTTGTTGTCATTGATGTCAACCCTAGTCATGGGTTTTGGACCGCAAGATTGATAAAGGTATTTGGACATAAGGCAAGGATGGAGAGTTCAACTCTCTCTTGATATTGGAGGATTGTATCTTCCTCTTGGAGGTTTATCCCTCCCTCTACATTTGGAAGCTGTAGCTACCTTTGGAAGTCATTACTTCCCTTGAACAATAAACTATTGATTATTTCTCATATATTGTGCCCCTCTCAGTATCAACACCCTTTACATCACAATTAGGGTTATAGGTAAATCTAACTCTGACACAATATAGCAAGGGATCTCACACACCCATGAGTGCTCATCCAATAGGGGCACACCCACCTATGCTAAGCCACATGAACTTCCAAGTCAATAGATCTCTATCTCATCGAGTCTCACATGAGAATCATCTAAAAACACACTCACTAGTGCTCAACCACAGGGACGTCCTACTCAATAGATCTCTATCTCATTGAGTCTCACAGGAGAATCATCTAGAGTATCACATCGTCTCAACTCTCTACATAGAGGAGAACAATAAACCCATCACATGGGCTCCTTCACCCCTCACAAGGGTACACATTGTTTCATCTCAAGAAACACACCCATCTCATTGGCATCTTCCCTTCTCAGGGGCACACAACGTTCCATCTTCGTCTTAGAGAGAACGACACACCCAACTCATGGGCATATTCCCTACATAGGGGCACACAAAATTCTGTCTCTATCTCAGAGAGGAACAACACACCCATCTCATGGGCACACCCAACTCATGGGAAATCTCACAAGCCGAATCACTCAGCCTGTGTCCTGGAGGATGTCTCACGCAGATGTAATCATCAAAAATCTTTCTCAGCTAGGGAGGCATTCTCCACCAGGCCAAGTCTCTCATAGAAGTAGTCAAACTTCATCTGGGCTGTAATCATCAACATTCCCTCTCAACTAGGGAGGTATTCTCCACCAGGCCAAGTCTCTCACTTAAGTACTCCAACTTCGTCTTGGTAAGTGTTTTGGTGAAGATATATGCAATCTTCTCATGTGTAGGAAGGTACTGCACGTGTAATTCTTTCCTCTGCACCATGTCTCTACTATAATGATATTTTATCTCAATGTGTTTCGATGTATCGTGAAACACACGGTTCTCAGAGAGCTTCACACAACTCTGGTTATCACAATGAATAATGGTGGGATCCATCTCATGATCAAATAAATCTGTCAAGAGGTTGCGAAGCCACACTACTTCATGGACTGCCACACTCAAGGCTATATAATATGATTCTGCGGTACTCAAGTCCATAGAGATTTGTTTCCTGCTGCACCAGGAAACCATGGTAGACCCCAAGGTAAAACAACAACCGGATGTGCTCTTCCTTTCCATTGCACTCCCTACCCAATCTGCATTGGAATATCCCTGCAAACTCAAGTCTACACTGGAGGCATATCTCAGGCCATATCCAACTGTGCCTCATAGATATCTCAATACATGCTTCACTGCTATCTAGTGAGTCTGTCTTGACTGACTCATGAACTGACTAAGTACATTCACTGCATAGAATATATCAGGTCCGGTGTTAACCAGATACATAAGTGATCCAATCAGCTATCAATACAAGTGTGGATCAATCTCACCTAAATCAATAGAAAAATCATTCATTTTCTTCAAATCCATCACCATCGGTGTAGACATGGATTTTCACTCTGTCATACCAAACTTCTTCAATATTTCCACTATATATTTTCCTTGACTCAGGAAAATCTCATCATTCCTCTTCCACACTTCTAGTCCCAAGAAGTAGTGCATCATACCCAGATCCTTCATTTTTAATTTAGCAGTCAATGCTTGCTTGCATTCAACAATAAGTCTTTTTGAACCGGTGAGGAATATGTCATCCACATATAGGATCAATATTAAACCCTCGTTACAAAAAATATGGTAATATAGGTTTGTATCAACAACACTCTTGCTGAAGCCCAAACTCATCAAGAATCTATCCATTTTCTCATACCAAGCACAAGGTGCTTACTTTAGTCCATACATGGCTTTCTTCAACCTGCACACATGAGATTTCTCGTCGTGTATCATGAATCCTTCTGGCTTCTTGATATAAAATTCTTCCTCAATATCACCATTGAGAAACACTGTCTTTACATCCATTTGATGTATTTTCCAACCCATGGATGCAACTAGTGAAATTATAGTATAGATGGACGTGTATCGAGCTACTGGAGAAAATGTCTCATCATAGTCAACTCCCTCTACTTGTGATAATCCTTTGGATACAAATCTCTCTTTGTATTTCTTGATACTTCAATCAACTGCATGCTTGATCTTATAGATCCACTTGGAAGTCACTACAGACTTCACTTCTAGTCTCCATACAATATCCCATACATCATTCTTCAAGATAGGCTGATATTATTCTGTCACGACATCTTGCCGTACCTGCTCACCTATATATTCTCCATGACAAGAAGGATTAGAATCAATCATGTGGCTGATGGCTGAAAGGTAGCTTGAAAATATCTTTGGTCTCTTGTTCTCTCGAGATGTGCCTTGAGGGGATGTATGTCCCTTTTCCTCCTACAAAGTTTGTCGAGCCCAGGTAGAACTTTTATTCCCTACTACAATATCTCTGGGCATATCAATTGGATCAGCTGGAACAACTGGAATAATGTCTGTCTCCCTATGAACCACTGAAGGGGGAGAAGGTATTGTCTCACTGTCAATATCCATCTGAGATTCTTTGGATCTTTTAAATTCTATCTCTTCTTCAAAGATAAAATCTCTTCTTATCTCAATCTGTCTCTGACCAGGGATGTAGATCTGATATGCCTTCAAAGATTCACTATATCCCACAAATGTACCCTTTCTTCCTGAAGGGTCTAGCTTAGATCTCTTCTCTTTGGGTACATGAAAATATACTGGGCACCCAAATATCTTGAAGCGTCCAATCTTAGGATTCAATCCGGTGAAGGATTCTTCTGGAGTTATGTTCTTCAAAATCTGGCAAGGACTCTTGTTCTGAACATATACTGTTGTCATGCATGCTTCTTCCCACAGATTCATAGGTAGACTCTGATCATGTATCATCACTTTGGTTGCCTCGATGATAGTTATGTTCTTTCTCTTTGCAACCCCATTTTTCCAAGGGTTGTAAGGAACCGTGTACTCCGTCTCGATCCCTGCTTTAATATAGAAATTGCTGAAATCCTTGGAGGTGTATTCTCCTCCATTATCTGATCTTAGTACCTTCATTTTTCTTCTATTCAGGTTCTCAACCCGAGCTTTCAATTCTTGAAGTTTTGCAAGGAATCCATCCTTGTTCTTCAGAAAGTAAATCCAAGTTTTCTGAGAGTGATCATCTATGAAGATTACATAGTACAAATATCCATTCATGGAGGAAAGAGTCATTGGTCCACACACATTTGAATGAATCATGTCCAAGATTTCCTTGGATCTATTGTCACTTCTCAAGAAGTATCCTTTGAAATTCTTGCCAAGAGCACAACCTTTTCAAACACCTGTATGTTGAATCTGTATCTCTGGAAGGCCTGCTACCATTTTCCATAGAGATGGGAGAGATCTATAATGAATGTGAGCAAGTATCCTATGCCATAGCTCACTCAAGCTGATAGTATCATGTAATAGGGTATGGACTGGTTTGATGGTCAATCTGTATAAGTTGTTTTCTCGAACACCAATTACTTTGGTAGAATTTATATGTGAGTCTTTGTGCCCAGCAAGAACTTTTCCTTCAGAAAAGGTAATCTTGTATCCTTTTTCTTCTAAGGCAGAAATGGAGACAAGGTTCCTCTTCATCCCAAGTACATATAGTACTTCACTTAGTTGAATATGCATGTCAGAATCTAGTTGGAAGGTAGAAGTTCCAACCCCTTTCACATTATATTTGGCATCGTCTCCAAGGACAACATGTAGATTGGTCTCTTTCTCAACAAGATTAGTCAAGTGATCTCTAAAACATGTAATGTGCCTAGAGGCACCACTGTTAATTATCCAAGTATCATAATTAGTAGGAACCATACCTGAGAGTGATGAAATTTTGATGTATTCATCTCTCTGAATTCTTGGCTTCCAGGAACTATATTTGCTTGATTCATCAAGCTTGTCTTCCATCATAGTTGTGTTCATCATATTTTTAGATTCTTCAAAAACCCTTGTCAACTGGGCTAGAAAACCTAATGGATAGGATAGGATAGAAACCTTAGGTTTTGTTGGGATTATGACTGCCAACAATAAGCCTTGAAAACTAGAAGAACATTGGTGAGCTGAAGAGCTCCTTCAATGAGCTGCAGAAACCCTAATTCTGAAATTTCTACAGAAAATTGCGAAACCCTAGAAACTCTAGGGCCAAAAATCCAAAATGCTTGGAAATGAAATATGAAGCTTGCTGGAGGTGCACTGAAGGAGGCCTTACACTCCTGTACAACGTTTATCCCCATCGTCCAAGTTTAAGGTGCTTAAACACCTCATAAAAGGAGGGTCGTGCGAAATTGCAACAAACCCTAGAGGGTTGTACGAAACTGCAAAACAAAATGATGACTTGCTTTGAATTCTTGTGTAATGGTTTCTTCAAGACACATGCTCTGATTCCATTTTGATTTTCCACTAGGATAGGCTCAAGCATGAATTTTATTCCAATTTTAGCATTTTACTTGAACCATAGACAATTGTAGTTACACCATAAACCATTTGATGCAGTAACCAAGATCACAAGAAGAAATACCATGCACAAGTACACAAGAAGTATCCTGGGAAAAACTCCTCAACAAGGGAAGAGAACCCAACCAATCCTTTTCTATATTCTTCAAGAGAAATACCTCCCACACCATATACCTAGCACACAAAAGGGTGCTCACAAAACCAAGAAGGCTAGCACCCAAGAGAGGTGCGCACTTCAGCCCTAGAATAAGTACTTGCTGAAATTTCCAAAATCACATGTGTGTTGTGTTTCCTCAATGGGGAAATCACCTTTATTTATACTAGATTGGACACATCAAAAGTGGCGTCTATTGGAACAATAGGGCTGACCTCAATAAATCAGAATATAATTAATAATTACAATATTAATTATCTTTCACTTTATGGTGGGGTTGACCTGTACCCTTTGCATCACAATTAGGGTTATAGGTAAATCTAACTCTTAAACAATATAACAAGGGATCTCACACACCCACTAGTGCTCATCCAATAGGGGAACATCCACCTGTTCTCAACCACATGGAAGTCCAAGTCAACAGATCTATATCTCATTGAGTCTCACATGAGAATCATCTGGACACACATTCACTAGTGCTCAACCACTAGGATCATTTCCACCCATGCTCAGCCACAGGGACGTCTTACTCAACATATCTCTATCTCACTAAGTATCATAGGAGAATCATCTGGAGTATCACATCATCTCAAATATCTACACAGAGGAGAATAGTAAACCCATCACATGGGCTCCTTCACCCCTCGCAGGGGTACACATCATTTCATCTCATGGGAATCTTCCCTTCTCAGGGGCACACAATGTTCCATCTTCGTCTCAGAGAGAATGACACACCCAACTCATGGACGTATTTCCTACACAGGGGCACACAACGTTCCATCTCCCTCTCAGAGAGGAATGAAACACCCATCTCATGAGCACACCCAACTCATGGGCTATCACATAGGCCAACTCACTCAGTCTGTGTCCTGGAGGATGTCTCACACAGTTGTAATCATAAACATTCTTAAGGTATTGTGGGCCCATAACCTATTATAATAATGTCGATGTGCTCGTTTTTACCATAGGTAATGCTACACCATTACCACCCATCCATAGGCATAAATACACCCCCGAGCACCTTAACATTTGTTAGATAGAATGATTCCATGAAGCCACACTAGAACCAATAGATAGTCAAGAGATCACACCTTCTCCAAGGGTAGCGCATAAGAGAGAGTACCAGAAAGACTAAAAAAGAGAAAATTGTACAACTGCAACTATAGTTGCTCCTCCTCCAAACTTGCACATTGTTTCTGGGTGACTGAGAGTGTGTGAGTGAGTGAAAAAATGAGCCAAGATGTGCTCTATTTATATTAATATGTCCAATGACTTTTCTGTTTGGGCCGACCCGACTTTCTGGTAATTATATTTTTTGTTTATCTTTTTCCTGGGAAGCCGACTTGTCTTCGTGGGGGATAATACCTTAATATTATATATATGTTGAGATGACATGTCTTCTAGGGTTTTTAGACATATGTTTATGGTTTCTCTTGCTTCCGGAACATTCTATTCTAGTCAAAGTTTAGACATGGAGGTTAATACCTCCTGCAAATACCATAATATCAACAACATTTGCCTGTACATTATGCTCTTTTCCTCATTTCACTTTGATGGTTGACATTGTGCCCTAGTAAGTGGGTCACCCTTAGGGATATGTATGCTATTGGGAGGTACTTTTGATGAGTCATCATGCCATTCCTGACCATACTTGTCACTTTTCACACTTCATCCCCTCATCTCCTCACCTTTTGGGTTTTTGCGATGTACTAACCCAAGAAAGGTTTGTCCCTCACTTCATAGGAAGAAAGGGTTGAAGGCCCAGAGGCTTGTGGATGGAAAAATGTAAAATCCAAACCATTGAACTTATATATTCTCTCCCAGGGATCCCAAGGACAATGAAATGTCTCTAAAAAAACTCACGGGACCCATAAAAGAATGACTAATAACAAATGCCAACCAAGGAGGAGCATGTGTGGGCACTAGTTTTATTGCTTAGGTAGAATCCCCACACATGTTTACAGCTTGGGGAAACATGATGTGAACAGGGTTGAGTCAAGGTGGGCACAATTTTTCATGCTTAGGTAGAATCCCTGCCTTGGCTTCAACCTGGAAACATCCTAAAAGAATAAAAGGCAACACATGGGCTTGGAAAAAGGTTGTATTGAAAATGAAGGTGCAACACACCCTCTACAAAGGCACCCATAAGTGAGACACTACAACCCCTTGTATGTCATGAAACACATGCCCAAAAGTATTCCCCTCATCCACATGACTTAGAGGGAGTTCCCCTCGATAAACACCCCTAAACTTAAGGAATGATTCACCCAATAGGTCGTTTTGTCAACCCTCCCATACCTAAACTTGGAAAATTGCATAGGATCTTTGAGCATTAGTTTATTTTGATGAGGTGGTTTGGATGCACTTGCTTAGATGGCTCTTTTATTTATTTTATTTACTCATCATAATGCTTTGACTTGATATCCTTTGAGGGCATATCCATTTATCTTTGCAGGACCCAACTAGTGGACAATTTTGGAGGAACAAGCCTAGCTTGGGCTTCCATGGGGCTTGAATCCCACAGGTTGGATGCCAAGGGCCCACATATCGAATCATGAATACATGCCTTTGGAGGCCTAGAGGACACCTTGGAGGATCTTTCCCAGCCCCTACATGAAAAACTATTTGGTTGGAAGAGGCAAAACCTCACATTCTTGGAGCTTGACGTCACACATGGGCTAAGATGTGGTGGTGATGTGACCCTTGTCACTTTTATGAGGATTGGAACCTTGATTTAGTGGAGAGAGGTCCTAGCACCTTGGAATATGGATTTTGGAAGCCCAACGTCCCTTCTCCATTCTCAACGACTTTCCAAAAAATGCCTAAATGTTACCCTAAAGGGGTGACGTCTTGCCTTTTAGGTTTTCTTTCATGTGAAAAAGTATGAATTAAATAATATTATTTTGTAAAGGGGCAAGATTAGGGTTGTTGACCCACTATATTTTTCTTTTACCCTAAAGTTATGTGGAAAAAATATGCTTAGAACATTTTGTATAAATAGAGATCATCTGTATCTCATTTTCATCATAGCTCTCCCATTGTGAGAAGCCTTCCTAGATGAAATTTGAGTCCTCTTTGGGAAATCTCTATCTCTTGTGCTTTTTTATGGTTTCTTCATGCTATTGGTGCAAGAAGTAGTGCAACACCTCTCTTGGAGATTTTCTCTTTCATTTATGGTGGATTTATCTTGGTAAGAGGAGGTTTATCTTGCCATTTCTTGGCTAGGTAAGAATTTTATCCTGTTGATGCTTCATTGCTTTGTTGCATGTTTTATTTGCTAGACTTCTTGGGGAGTATAAGGATTTACAACCCCACCATTATCTATCATTTTTGTCTAGAAATTATTTGTTGCACAAGGTTTTACTAAGAGAAGTAAAAGGGTTTACACCCTCCTAGTACCTCCTAATTAACATTGATTGCTTTGGGGAGTAAAAGGGTTTACACCCCCAAGGAGATATCACTTGTTGGCTCTTTATTCATTTGAATCCATAACCCAATAACTTAAGGCACTAAAAATCATTGCATTGGAGAAATAAAATCTTGCATTGGTTAACATGAAAACTCAGGATTTTGAGGTTGTCTAAATTGGACTCAATTATATGCTTTATATCCATAACAAAATTTCATCTATATCCATTAGGGCTGCATAAACCCTAACACAACTTCCTTAATAATTCACAAACCAACCATCAAAAGTTGCTAAAAGTTTGCCCCTACAATCTACTAACCCTAGCAAACATTTTGGGTGGATTGTTGGAAAGTTTTGGTGGTTGATATCTTTGTTGTAACAACTTGTATGCTAAAGACATAAGTCTACAATGATATCTCTGCAATATTATTTTATGACAACTTTGTTTCATGCTAAAGTCTTTCTCTTTCATACTTGAGATAACTAGTCATTGCTATCTTGTCTCTTGCAATCTTAACTAGACTTTTAGCATATTTATTTGCAACTCTAGTTATCATTTTATTGCTGATATATATTACCGTTTATTGCTGCAATTAGGGAAAACGAGCTTAAATTGCTTGTCCAACACAATATTGGTTTGTATCTTCGTTTTCCTTGTGTCTCAGGCAGGTACAATCACCACTTGAGAAGTCTACTACGTTTTGGCATATCTTCTAACATCTATGAGACTCTTTTCATGTATTTTTCACCTTCCATCATTGACCTATAGTGTTACACATTATTTTGGTCACCACCGCAATCAACTAATGACATGTGATTAACTCATTTCCATGCTCCATGAAAATATTAAAAGAGACTTTCTCCATGAGAGAAGTGGTTTGGTTTTCCTCTCTCAAAAACCATGACAAGGAAGATCGTCGCACCCTTCTCTATGCTTGGTGAAGATGCATGCCCCCTTCCCTCTTCCCTCTGAAGGGGATGCTCAACCTCCCGGTATAGGATTGTTGAAGTCATCGACCTGAATGACTTGTCAGGCTCCTGATGCCACTCTTGGCACAAACCCCCTTCCCTCCAAAGGGATGCTCGACCTATCGGTCTTGGATCGTTTGAAATGTTGAGTCATAGTGACTCCTTGTGTCTCTGTGGGCACCCGAAACCAATCTACCCACACACACACATGTCCTTTCCACATGTGACCACAACTACAACCGTAGACCTATCCCTTTCGCGGTTCGGACTTCGGGGATATCTCTAAATTTTTTCTCAACTTTTCCCGAAGCGCTCTTATCCAAGTTTCCAAACTTTCACCATGCATCTCCTCAGGTCTGCTGGCCCCACTATGGTTCGGGGTTCACGACATCGTGAAACTCTAGACCTTTCACTCACGGACCTCCGGTTCTCGAATCCTGAACTCCTTGATCCGCTGCCACATGCTCCTTTCATGATCAATGACTAAGATCTGTTCATGACTCTGAACTTCACGATTCTACTTCTGTCAAACCTCCCAACGTTTCGAACTCTGAAGCAATGAAACACGTTATATATATCCTCCACGTAGCGCTCCCAGATCTGATGGTTTGGAATCATTCATCTCCCTTTGAAACAAATATCGTCCATTGATTTCAGTGACGACTCCAGGGACTTCTCTTCTTGAATAATTTCCGCCGCTCTCCCTCCCGAGGTTCACTTCCTCGGTTTTCTTTGTTCCTCTAAACAATCTCTTCAACACTTAGTCAAATTCTTGATCTGTGCACACCTTGCAACAGATCCTCTTCTACAGTCGACTCCTTCGTGGATGACTTTGCACTCCTTGCAATTGTTCTCCAACCTCTTCTATCTCTCATGACTGAAATCACACTATCCCTCCTGAGCTTTCGAGCCTGAAAACTCTGTCACGCACTCCTTGCGGATGTCAGTGCACTCCTTGCACATATAAGTTCAACACTAACTCTCCTAATCTTCGATTCGAAATATACTCGATCACACACTCCTTGCAGTTGCTATGCACTCCTTGAACTTGCTCAATGAAGAGAAACAATCAAAACTTATTCACTCTTGATAATGAATCATACATTCAACTATGCAAATGAGGTTATGGATACGAGAACATAAGAAAATAACAAGGAAATGAAAATAAACAGAAAGATTATCACTCATTCAGAAATATGCATAACAACACACATTTGGAACAATATTCCTCTGTTATATTCATTCAACTAAAACTTGCATACATTCATACAATAATTCTCTGTATCTTCTTGCTCTTGGCTTAGAATGGAATTCTATACATTAGATTCGACAACCTTCAACGACCTCTACTAGGAAACAATACAAATCTTTATACAAAGGGACTCTCTTGAGTTCTTCCTTCCAACTACTCTATGCTATCCTATCAGAATTAAATGCTATCAACTACTTTATCATTTATTACAATAAATATTGAGTCAGACAGATAAGAGTGGATGCTCCAAATATGTACTGTGATCCTCTCATTAAAACAAAATACATCTCCCCATCGATCTTACGTGATGGCTCAACCTTCGATCATTAAAAATGTTCATGGCTCAAAAATCTTTGTCAGATATTACATTAATACATTGATCTTTGAAATTCAAAAACATTTCAAAATATGTGCTAGTGTGCTCAGCTGTCTCTTGCTTATGCTTTGTTGGCGATGCTCCTGCATCACTTGGGGTGCGACGATGTTTGATCATCACACTCTGCACCAAATATGTACTGCGACGTCGTTGCATGCTTCCTATGCATAGGGTGCAATGATGCTTAAGCAAAGGAAAAGTCAAGATTCATGAATGTTCTAGAAGGGAATCTTCTAGAAGATGAGGTGGCCTCCGATCGGTTTGGATATTACTCGCTTCTCTTATTTAGTGGGATCATCTTAATATATTCATCCATCCCTCTTTCACCTTATATAAAGAGGGATGTCTGATGGAAAAGGCTAAGGTTGGCAAGGTATTGCATATGCATGAAGAGTTCTACTATAGATTATACTTGAGATAACTTTGCTTTATCTCTCTAAGTGAGATTGTGGATCTTCTTCATCAAAGGCATTGGAGAAAAGGTGTGTGTGTTGGAGAAAAGAGCCATTGAAAGAAACCTTGCAACATCAAGGCATGGGTTGTATTCTCCACTTTCCATTTAATATAATGCAACAATACATTTCTTCCCTATAAAGGTGTCTTGGATTTTATTCTATAACTCCTTGATCTTATACATAGAATTCATTGGATATATATATCTTTGTTCTCTCTCTCTTTTTTGGTTTGTGCTTCTTAAACAGGTTCACCATCCCACAAACTCAAAGATGGAACAAAAATGATGACATTAGCGAGGATCAATCGTCATTTAAAAGGTATGTCACTTGTACCTCTATAAAACTAATTTATATGAAAATGAAGTCTAAGGTGACGTTGTATTCTGTCTTGTTTTGTTCTAGCTTCCTGTGGAAGTTAGGGAGATTAGTTTGTGTCTGCACTTACTGATTTGTCCGATAAAAAAATTGGTGACCATACTGGGGATACAAACTTTTTTGGTTGTTTGCTTCTTATTTTATTTTAGCCTGCCTTCTTTTGATCAATTTCATTCTCTAAGTCTGTGGGTGATCTATCTTGACTCCCTGAGTCTGAAGGTTCATTGAGAAATTTTGTCTTTCTTCCCAATTTTCTTTATTTTAAGATATCATCGCACTGTGTCCTATTCTCAGCCCACGATGATCCTTTTTCATCGCACTCTACTTGTGCAGACCAGGGCGATGTCGTCGCACTGTGCCTCTTTGACAACCTGTGATGATCCTAGATCGTCACACTATGCCTTGTTGATAGCCTATGACGATTCTAGATCGTCGTACTGTACTCCTCTGGAGCTTGCGGTGATTCCTGTAGAAATTGTTGGGTGATAATCATTTTTCTTTTCCTTACCCAGTTTTGTCTTTATTGCCTGGGATGAAATTTTGAGACTAGTGAATTATTGATTTACAACATTTAATCTTGGATTTGATTGATTTTCAAGTATTTAAAGTCTTCTTTACAAGATTTGCAAGTTTTTCTTTTGATTTATTGTCACAAGGATATAATATCAAGACTTTGGTCCTGGGTGCTTGTTTGATAAGGGGTCTGTGATTTCTTTTGAGTTTTGGATTGTTTTTATTTTCTGGATTGTTGATTTATTAAGAGACGATTTTTGTTTGCATTCACAATTTTTTTTATTATCATTTCATTTTTTGCTTGCATTGTGAGTTTGATTTGGGAATAGTGTTGAGAGTGCACTAATTTTCTTAGACCATTATTTATTTTCCTCATTACATCTCTGTTCTGATTTGAAAAGGCAAAAATTGAAGTTTATTTTTCTTTTTAGTAATCTTTGTGAGAAAATTTCTTTGCATTCAAATATTTGTTGAAAAGCAAAAAATTCGAAAATTTAGTAGTTTTTTGGTTGTTTGGAATCTATTTCATTCAAAAATTGAGAAATTGTATTTCAGATCTTTTCTATTCTGAAAAGAGAAACCTTCTCTCTACTGTAATTAGACTTCATCGAATTAAATGAGTGCATATCATCTCTTCTTTCATTTTATTGGGTCAAGGTCAAATACATCATCAGTTTCATTTCCATTTCCCTTTTGAGTAAGCAACAACCTTTAAAATACAACGTAATTTTAAAATATATTAGCAACTTTTATTTTCTAGAACGTTTCTACACCAACTTTAGCTAGGATAACGCCTTGGAATAGGTTTTAAGGCACAATCTCCAAAGCATCAAAACACACAATAGTATCTTGTGATAGGGAGAGTTCAAATCCACTTGCTACATTTTGTCCTATGAAGAACTTCTAACACAAGGGTCAATCACGAGGTCACATTAGGGCCGACAGAGTTACTCACTCTGCTTTGTTGGTCTTAGTGTAGAGATTGCACGTATTATTGGGGGTCACTTGAGAAGAAAATCCCGTGGGGACCTTCTCGAGTTGATTTCGGTCTTAGATACCCTGCCCTTACGCATGGATTGGACTGTCGACTGCTTCCCCATGAATCATTGTCGTAATTGGTAACCTTAGTGGCCTATCTCTTTAGAGTCTTTACATGAGGTGACTATGGAGAGGCAAGTCTTCACGGTACCTGGAATCGACGTTGGCCAAACTCACTCGGGCTCCTTGGAGGGTATACCCACGATTATGTGTGGGAGCTTGCACCAAGGTGTAAGTCAATTAAGCAAGCCATCAATGTAAATTTTCCACCCGCTTTATCCCAACCCCTTCTTGTCTTGATTTCGCGACGTTGGATTTCATCACCAACTAGTGAATTCGAAATAATAAGGTTTGTTTGCGTGTTTGATATCTATATTTTATTAGTGAGTGTTGTTTGTTTCTCTAGTTGGCCATATATTTATTTCATTCTTTATTTGGTGCGGCCAACATCGACCCTCGTCGTTCATGTAGGATGCAAGGGTTACCTCCAAAATATCTAGAAGAATACATCCTTTTCTTCCTAACTCACCAAAGGGTTCTCCTGAAGGAGCAATCAATAACGACGTAGCCTCTGATATTGGAAGTTCTACTCCATTGGATGAATCAATACTTCCTGTAAATCTATTATTGAGTGTTGTATAAGATCCACTTTTGCTCCAGATTAATTCATTGGGAGACATTGTTGCTGATGATTATACTAGAATACCTAATGGACCTCACATAGATTCTAGTGTAGACGATCCACTCTTTCAGAGTGAGTCATTTAGAACTCTGGTTCATACTGCTGGAATTTTTAATCCTAGCTCTTCTTCCCCTGTTTGTTCTCTTTGGAAAATTTCTTCGGGACAAGATATTTTTGAAAAAATAGGAATGAGTCATATACATCATAGGACCTCGAATCAACCTATGGAATCACACATGCTTGTGACTTCCACTACTTCTACAATACATTTAGATCATTTTACTGGCATGACCAGTATTGTAGTAACAATTTCAGACCAATTGTTGGTTGGTTCTCACACAATTCTTCCTCTCTAGCTCGCTAACTCTGCCATGGTCCCACAAGCTACACTTGTTTCTGCCAGAAGTGCAATAATAACTCAAGCTCCTATTGGAACACCACTTCCACTTAGATCAAATCTGTCACTTCCCCTTGGGTATAATGCTTTGAATACTTCCATTGCTAATCCTGCCCAGAATCCATCCAGAGGGCCTAATATTTTTGTTCCTCCTAGGTATAATGATCCAAATTTTATGAGCAGAACGAAATGAATACAGATTATTGAAATATGATTAACACAGAATAACAAATATACAGTAAAACTGATTTTCTATTCAATAACGAAATAAGTTGAAACTGTAAAATGCAGCGAAAAACAAGATTGCTAGAATGGTGGCGGCTTATCTCTGAGAAGAGATGTGATGGCTGTGCTCATTCGCAAGAAGATGATTACAATGAGGCTCTGAAGGAATTTTTACAATAAATAGGAATGTCAAAAACCATAGACATCCAAAAACCTAACCCTAGGAGATGAAGCACCAAAAGACATGTGGGCCCCATTTGGGTAATTCAATATATCAACTTCCTGGGGTCGTAACTTTTGCATACGATCTTCGTTTTAGGTGCACGATAGCCCATTGGAAATGTATCGTCGAGGAAACTCATTTTGGGGGCTCAAATATGCCTTTGGCTACCATTGAAAAGCTAGATCCCGAAAAACCTTCATTTAGGCCCTCAAAATGGCCCTGGAAGTTAAAACTACTAAAAATAATAAATTGCCAGAAAACTATTTTGAGTGAGTTGGAAAAGGTGGGTGTCCACCTATATCCACCTGGATCAATCCTAAATCCTTAGGAAGAAATGGTCTCCATTGCATTGATTTCCCTTATCATATGAAGAAATTTCTGCTGAATTTGGCCCCGGGTGAGCCACTTGCCTTGGTGCAGGAGCTACCCTACTTTGACGACTCGATTAAGCTGGATCCTTTGTTGTCGAGTGCCCTTGATTTGTGTGTCCACAATCTGATCACTGGATGCCTGTTGCATGCAGTCATGGTTGAGCTATGTTGGTGTCAACTACTCTGCTATCTCTGAGGTGTCCAATAATGGTGGGAAATATGGCAAAAGGAGAGCCATGTTGAAGACTGCGTGCAGTCCAAGGAAAGGGGGAATGTTGATCTCAAAAGCAATGTCACCCACAACCTTGGTGATGGTGTAAGATCCATAACGGAGTGGGCGAAGCTTCTGATGGGGCCTTGTAAGGAATTCTTTCTGCAAGTGCAACCAAAATTTGTCTCCCACTTGAAACTGATGTGGCACCCGATGTTGAGCATCGCTGCTTATACTTGGCATTAGAATTCTGTAGAATATCTTGAACCTGTTGGTGGATGTGCTATATCCTCTCAATGAACCAAGTGGATTTGTTAGCTTCTGGTGGAGCAGGGGATGAGTCGGTCGAGGTGGTCACCAGGGGTAGTGCAACATCCATGGGGCCCAATGGTTGGAATCCCAACCCCACCTGAAAGGGGTTGTTGCTAGTTGAGCTATGCAGGGATCGATTGTAGCTATGCTGGACATAGGGAAGACTCTCATCCCATGTGCAGGGGTGTTTTGAATTGTACATGTGCAGGATATGTACAATCATCTGATTGTCGACCTCAGTTTGGCCATCTGTTTAGGGGTGGAAGGCAGTGGATTTGGTGAGCTTGGTATCCAACAGTGACCAGAGGCTCGACCAGAATGTGTTAAGGAACCAACTGTCATGGTCGGAGATAATGGTTTGTGGGATCCAAAAATGTACCCATACTCGTTCAAAGAAGAGATTGGCAGTGGCTTCTATTGTGATGTTATTCTTGGAGGCGACTATAATCGCCATCTTGGAAAATCGATCAACAACCACAAAAACATAGTCATTTCCCCTATTGGTGGAAGGGAGGCCCAACATGTAGTCCATTGAGATCGATTCCCACGACCTGTCAGGTGTAGGAAGAGGGGTGTACATGCCCTGTTTCTTATTGGTCATTTTGGAAATAGCACAAGCGGTACAGGACCTGATATACTCGCTGACATCTTGTCGAAGTTTTGGCCAGTATAAATGTTTCTATAGAACTTCCATTGTCGTTTCAATGCCAAAGTGTCCTGCCACCCGACTATAGTGAGCTTCCCAAATCAGCTTCTCGCACTTTCTTGATGGAACAAAAAGATGGCCTAGACGACACAACAACCCATCTTGAAGATGGAAATTAGGGACCATTGAGTTCACGCCCAACATTTGGTAGGTGGTGGAGAAGTCAGGGTCTAGCACCGTGGTGAGTGTCCTGACTGGAGGTTGACCGAGGCAATCAAAGACTCGGTTGGTACTTCCTATTTTATGTAGAAATTTCAATACACTTAATGTATTTCCTGTGATTCTCCTGATTGAACAATTATATGCCATTGTTAAATACAAAATCGCTTCTACTATTATTCTTGGGTAAAACTAAACCATGATCACAACGTGAAATATCAAGAACGCATAACACAAAAGTTTTTTCGGGAAAGCGTAAAGCTAAAAACCCCACTATCATATAATATGTATATCATGGATCATGAAACAATCTCATACAAAACTCTAATCCAAGAGATCTTAGTACAATACAATCATCTCACACTGTCATACAAAAACTCAACAAATACATATGCCAATTTTTGTGTCCAGACAACCTGCCTCCTTTGCACAATCCTTGCAATTAGAATTCTCACAATATGAATTCGAATTGCCTAGTTTGCACATGCTCATAAGCATATCCACTGCATGCATGATTTCATGAGTGCACTTCACTCAAATCACAACTGATAGCCAAACTGTCCATTTCACCTGTTATCTCAACTGGGTCTCCACTGGATCTGACATGCATGTAGTTAACCGTGGTGAATCTTTAGTTGCATGTGAGTTCACTGATTGTGAATTAATGAATAATTAATTTACTCAACTCTCACTAGTGCAAGTTTAGTTACAACTAGTACAACTGAGATTAACTCACTTAGCTACACTTATAATTCTGTTACAACTCCAAATCACCTCCATGTCTTACCAATCAACCTTTGAACTCGAATTTCCCATAGTTAACTGATTTTCCATTTCAGTTAATTATTTCAAGTAATTATGAGATAATAGATTAATATTTATTGTCCAATTTATTTAAGGGAAAAGTAAATTAGACACATGTTTCTTTTTGACTTTTCAACACTCCCTCTCAACAAGAAAGGGATTATCCTTCACCCCAATCCTGTCTCTATGATATTCGAATTTGCTCCTGGTGAGCACCTTCGTCAGAATGTCTGCATCCTAATCTTCCATAGGAATGTATTGAAGAAACATGATCTTCCATTGCACACAATATCTAAGATGATGATACCGAATATATATATGCTTAGATATGTCATGAAACATAGGATTAATCGAGAGCTTAATGCAACTCTGATTATCACAATAAATCACTATTGGATCTAAATGAGAACCAAACAAACCAACCAAGATCTTTCTCATCCAGATAGCCTCACATGCAACTTGACTCGCTGTGATTTATTATGCTTCCACTGAACTAAGTGCTACAGATCTCTATTTCCTGCTGTACCAAGAAACAACTGTAGATTCGATACTAAAGACCCCCCTTGATGTGCTCTTTCTATTCGTTGGGCTGCCTGCCCAATCTACATTCATGAAGCCATGCAACTTCACCTCATCTATCTGTCTGTACCATAATCCATACTCAGATGTGCCCTTCAGATATCTCAGGACATGCTTACCCGCCTTCTAAAACAGTTTGGTAGGATTAACCATCGCTTGACTTAGCTGGTTAACTGCATAGAAAATGTCCGGGCTTGTGTTCACTAAATACATTAGCGAACCCACTAACTATCGATCGACAGTAGCATCCACTACCTCTCCAGAAGTAGCATCCTCTTTTCTCCAGTTTCCTGGAAGAGGAGTATCCATGGGTTTGCAACCCTCCATGTGAAACTTACCCAGTATCTCCCTTGCATACTTTCCTTGAGACACAAATTGTTCACCATTTTGCTTCCATATTTCCAATCCAAGGAAATAATGAAGAAGGCCCAAATCCTTCATCTCGAACTCCTTTGCAAGGTCATCCTTTCATGAGTGTATCAATTGCTCATCACTAGTCAGTATTAAATCATCAACATAAAGAACAATGATTAAGAGCTTACCCTCCACCAAAATTTGGTATAGGTTTGCATCCGCTTCACTTTTGGTGAAGCCCAATCTGGTGGAAAAGTTGTCTATCAGAGTGTACCAAGCATGGGGTGCTTGCTTCAGCCCATACAATCCTCTCTTGAGTCTACACACATGCAACTCCATGTCAAAGATCTCAAAACCTTCTGGCTGCTCAATGTACACTTCTTCCTCAATGATCCCGTTGAGGAACACAGTTTTTACATCCATCTGATGAATGTGCCAACCCATCTGCACTAAGAGTGGAAGGATGGATCTTATATAATAGTACCTTGTGATAGGTGCAAAGGTCTCATCATAATCTATCCCCTTGATCTGTGAGAAGCCTCGGGCCACAAACCTGGCCTTGTATTTCTCCACACTCCCATCAACAACTTGCTTTACCTTGTAGATCCATCTCGAACCTACCATTGATTTGTCGACCGGTCTTGGGACAATTTCCCATGCACTGTTTTTGACAATGGATTCATACTCCTCTACCATAGCATCAACCCAAGTGGGATCCTGCACTGCTTTCTAAAAGGAAGATGGTTCAGTCATAATACATTTTCTCATGAGAGACATGTATCTAGCAAATCGATCAGGAGACTGTCTCTGTCTGCGCTGTGAAGTAGGGGCTCCTACATTCTGTGCAACATCTAGTCTCAATCTGTCAGCTTCCATGGTGTGATTTCTGCCATTTATGATGGATGGCTCTACTTGAGTGGTTTCCTCTACTCCATGAAATTTCTCATGTGGTTGATCCATATCTTGAGACTCATCTTTGGGAACCAACAATTCCTCTTTTGCATGTAAGTCTAGCTCCCTCTCAAGCGACAACCGCATGGATTTCCCCTCATCGAATTTTATATCCCGTTGCATAACAATTATCTTACTGTTTGGAAAATACACACGATATTTATGGGGTGTTTCTGTGTACCCCACAAATATCCCAACTTCAACGGTCGGTTCCAGCTTCTTCCTGGCATCCTTGGTCACATGCACATAAACATATGAGCCAAATTTTTTAAAATGAGAAACATCAAGTTTCTTACCAGTGAAAGCATAAATGTGTCTTTTGCGTAGAATCGGGCCGTCTCCTTGGTTTTATTGTTTCACGCCATGGGATCCGGGTGGATCCTATCAAGGTCGAGGCGATTCTTAATCTCCCTCCTCCTTCCACTTTACGCCGGTTACAAAGTTTGCAGGGGAAAACAAACTTTCTTCGTAGGTTCATCCCGAATTATGCCGAGATTACTCGCGGTTTTACACGTCTTTTGAAGAAAGGTTCTGAGTTTGTCTGGGATAAAGCTGCCAATGATGCCTTTGAAGCATTGAAGTTGTCCCTTACCAAGGCT
>ML784404.1:265064-284892 GCA_009831015.1 Picea engelmannii
GAAATAATTTATTTTGTATTCACTTTGAATTATAATACACTCATCACTTCACTTTATTATTTACCTTTTAAAATTTCTTAAACCACTTTGACTACTTTGACCTTTTGGGGCTTCTAGATGACATATGAGGGTCCTCCAACTTCATAAGGCTATAACTCTCAAACCGTGAGGATTTATGTGACGTTTTACATACCACCAGAAATGTCATGACATGTAATATCCATATAGAATAGTATTATCTGAAAATATATCATAACTCATACTGTTACCCATCAAACAAACTTGGGTCCATTACCCAAACCCGGGGTCTCCAACTTCTCATGGCCATAACTCTCTAACCGTGAGGAATTATGTGACGTTCCACATACCACCGGAAATGACATGACAAGCAATATCCATCTAGGATATTTTTCTTGACAAATTGACTTTCCTTCATCTCATTATTCCACAATTATGCATGGGTTCTCTTACTCCACAAAGTGTCTTCCTGTGAGGGATTTCACCATAAGGGGACCACTTTGGAGTTCATCTGTATTTACTTCTTATCAACCTTGAAAAAACAATAATGAGTCATATTTACATCAAACAATATTGGGTCCATTACCCAAACCTTTGTTCTATGGGGTTTTCTTCAAGGGTTGACATCAATGACAACCAACGTTAATCAATAGGTTTTCCCATGGAGACTTGAGACAATGTGGTCTCGTACTCCCTCCAACAGAATCCTCCTCGCCTTTGCCACTTTCATTTTCCATGCATCAAGATTTGCAGTGTCTGTCGCATCTGGCTTAGGAACATCTTTGTCAATGTAATCCTTCAATCCATTATCTTCAAGTATTGCTTCCATCTTGTCCTTCCAAGCAATGTAGTTAGAGATTCCCTCAAGCCAATGAAAGACATTTCGATCTTGAATCAACTGTTGCACCAAGAAAAGTCCTTCTGCAAATTTGAATGTTATCCAACCACAAAACTCAACTGCTACAATTTATCTTGCCCTGGGAAGTTCTCACCCCACCTGAGAGCAGCCCGAGGGAAGTTCACACCCTACCAGTGTCTAGCTTGCGAACTCTTGGAGGAAGTTCACACCCTACCAGTGTATAGCCTGTGAAAATCACAAGGAAGTTCGCACTGTAATGCACAGTGGGGTGAGGGAGGTTCGCACCTTCTCCTTTAAGTAGCCTGCGAGAAACTTAATGAAGTTCACAGCTCTCCTTTGAGTAGGGTGTGAGATTTTCGGCTCCCAGAAATGTGCGTAGTTTCTAGTACTAAGGTTCGCACCCTGCTAGAGACGGGACCTGCGAAAATACTATTATTGTCCCACCTCACTTCTGTGGCTTTGTGGCTCTGATACCATGTAGAAATTTCAATACACTTAATGTATTTCCTGCGATTCTCCTAATCGAACAATTATATGCCACTGTTAAATACATAATCGCTTCTACTATTATTCTTGCGGAAAATTAAACCACGATCACAAAGTGAAATATCAAGAACACATAACACATAAGTTCTTCTGGGAAAGCGTAAAGCTAAAAACTCCACTATCATATATTATGTATATCATGGATCATGAAAAAATCTCATACAAAACTCTAATCCAAGAGCTCTCAGTACAATACAATCGTCTCACATTGTCATACAAAAACTCAACAAATACAGATGCCAATTTCTGTGTCCAGACAACCTGCCTCCTCTGCACAATCCTTGGAATTAGAATTCTCACAATATGAATTCAAATTGCCTAGTTTTCACATGCTCATAAGCATATCCAATGCATGTGTGATTTCATGAGTGCACTTCACTCAAATCACAACTGATAGCCAATCTGTCCCTTTCACCTATTATCTCAACTGGGTCTCCACTGGATCAGACATGCATGTAGTTAACCGTGGTGAATCTTCTATTGCATGTGAGTTCACTGATTGTGAATTAATGAATAATTAATTCATTGAAATCTCACTAGTGCAAGTTTAGTTACAACTAGTACAACTGAGCTTAATTCACTTAACTACACTTATAATTCCGTTACAACTCCAAATCACCTCCATGTCTTACCAATCAACCTTTGAACTCGAATTTCCCATAGTTAACTGATTTGCCATTTCAGTTAATTATTTCAAGTAATTATGAGATAGTAGATTAATATTTATTGTCCAATTTATTTAAGGGAAAAGAAAATTAGACACATGTTTCTTGTTGAGTTTTCAACACTCCCTCTCAACAAGAAAGGGATTATCCTTCACCCCAATCCCGTCTCTATGATATTCAAATTTTCTCTTGGTGAGCGCCTTCGTCAGAAGGTCTGCATCCTTAAGGCGAGAAGTCTCAAAAGTCCATGGATAACCAGAGTAACAGTGCTTCATTAAAACTTTACAACCGGGAGCTCTTCTCAACCATCGATACTTACAATATACAAAAACTGAGTCTATATACTCAGGAAACTTCACCTCACAGAGGCCTGTACAGTCACTCAAAACCGGGTGTCCCTTCAGTCAAATTCATACTGATGTCTTCTTTTAAGCACCATCTTAACTAAGCATGGCTCTTGTAAGGAGAGCAACTGAGCCATTAAGTGCCGGGCTAGCGTGCGCAGACGTTTTTGTTGAGTCGAGGAATCTGTCATGGCTTCTCTGGGAAAATTGACACACAGAAACTCCTCGGGCAGACGGCTTGCCAGAACCTCCATTCCCTCTCTTAATGAATGAGAGGAAGTCTCAACCACCCGGTCTTGTCATCATTTACTTCAGGCAAGAAACAATATCGAGATCGGATCTGATGGCGCTTGAAGACTGCGACGATCCTCTCTGTAACTGAACTTAGCGCTTCGGCCTTCTTGATCTGACAATTCTTACTTCTCCTGGCGATGCTGTGGGCCCGGGCCCGAGATTCTCTCGGCACCTCGCACCTTGAAAAATAACGGAGCTGCTTTTTGTGAGTTGGAGTCATGATGGGCGAAGTGCCGAGATGGCTCTACTCGCGCCAGGTGTCTGCTTCAGATGGACGGCTGAGATCTTCTTGGCAAGACGGTGGGCCCGAGTCCCGGATGCCCTCGACACTTCGCGTCTTGCGGCTGGGGGGAGTCAAGTATTCGACTTTAAATTTACGATGGGCAAGGAGGCGAGGAGCCCAATCGTGCGCCAGGTGTCCACTTCAGATGGACGGCTGATATCTTCTTGGCAAGACGGTGGGCCCGAGTCCCGGATGCCCTCGACACTTCGTGTCTCGCGGCTGGGGGGAGTGAAGTCTTCGAATTTAAAGTTATGATGGGTGAGGAGGAGAGGATCCCAATCGCGCGCCAGGTGTCCGCTTCAGATGGACGGCTGAGATATTCTCGACAATATATAAGTGTTATTTATTGCGCTAATCCTGGCGCAACTCCGCTAACCGCGATTACCCGCCGATCGTTTATCTAGTCTATACATGGATCCTGGCCGTTGACGATATATTTTGCCCGCTCGCTTGATTTAAGCCCAAAATAGATTTCCCCTGTGAGCTACGCTCAACGCTCCTTGAGCCATTTGCAATCCTGAATACTCTTGCGCCTCCTGACAAGAAATGTCGCTAACATTAGGCTCCATGGGGGATAGAGTCGTCCCTGTGATGCTCTAAGGACTCGCTTTGCAGTTCCAGTGCCTTGCTGTTGGGCTATGGGGTCATTTAGTGAACTGAAAACAACAATATTATTTACAAGAACAGAAGAGCCGATTGCGGCTATAAGAAAACATTTTTTCAAAAAGTGCCCATTTACGGGGTCGTTAAAAACTTCTTTTCCCTCTAGATCCTGCAACCTGTAAGTGTTGTTTGAAAATACTTCAAGTATCTTGAAAGGCCCAAACCAGAGGGCATCAAATTTTCCGTGCTTGCCCCTGTCCTACCTGGGTGAATCCCATTTGAGCACCAGATCACCCTGCTCGAACTCTTTCTTCCTGCCCTTCTTGTCAAAAGCCTGCTTGATCTTCTGCTGATGATCGTAGGCCCTGTTCATAACCTGCTCTCTAATCTGCTGCGCTTCCACTATCTGATGGATTCTTCTGATCATATGATCTGGTTCTCCCTCGTAGTCCTGAAAGAACTTCGCCATAGGTAAGGTGAGCTGAGTAGGGAAAACCGCCTCTGCTCCATATACTAGTTGAAATGACGAAGTGCCCAGAGACTTCTTCATTGTGACACGATCGACCCACAAAGCAAATTTGAGTTTTGAATCCTAGGCCCTTTTATTGTCTTCCAATAATTTCTTAATGAGCTTGATCAGAATTTTATTGGAAGATTCCGCCAGTCCGTTTCCTTGAGGATAATAGGGGGTAGAGTGAATCAGTGAAATCTCAAATTTCTCACAAAATTTGACTAGAGGCTCAGACCTGAAGGGAGCGGCGTTGTCAGTGACAATTCTGCTGGAGCAACCAAATTGGGCTATGATGTCTTCTAGGAAACTGATAATCACTTTGTGGGAAGTGCTTCTGGTGGGAACAACTTCTATCCACTTGGTGAAATAGTCTGTTGCAGTCAGAATCCATCTGTACTGGCCACTTGAGGGAGGATGAATCTCTCCGATGAAGTCCAATCCCCACTGATGGAAGGGTGCTGAGACTACTACAGGCTTTAATGGCAGAGATTTGAGCTGCTGCTTTCCTGAGAACTTCTGGCATTTGATGCAAGCTCTGATTTCTCTGCAGACATCTGGGAATAAAGTGGGCCAGTAATACCCAGCTCGGAGGATCTTATGGGATGTGGTCTTCCAGAAATGATGACCCCGACAAAGGCCACTGTGGAAATCAAACGTAACTTTCTGGGCTTCTTGTGGGTCCAGGCACCTTAAAAATACCCCTAAAGGATCCTTCCAATACAAAGTTTGGTCAATGAGGCAATATATGACTGCCTTTAGCTTTAGAGCTCTTGCCTTGCCTTTTTCCATGCCGTCAGGGGGCTTCAATTCTTGCAGAAAATACAAGATATCCTTGTACCAGGGGCACGTTGCTAGAGACAAGGCATTCTGAAAATTCTGGTTGAATGACTCAGCTTGCTCATTGATGAGATTAACCCCCAAGGCCTTGCAATTAGATTCAACCAACAACTTGGCTAAATCCTGCCCCTTTATCAACTTGGTGGGCTTAATCTCTAGATCAAATTCTAGGATCTTGGCGATCCATTTACCTCTCTTCCCGTCTATGTCAGGCTGTATGAGAATGTCCTTCACAGAGTCTGAAGGAATGTATGCAGTGACTTTTGAGTGCAAGACATAGACTCTGAAAGATTTGAGAGCTTTCACTAGGGCATATGCTCACTTCTCCATGATCTCGTACCGGAGTTCAGCATCTCTCAATGCCTTGCTAAAGAAGGCAATAGGATGCTCTTGCCCCTGATCATTTTTCTACAACAAGACTACTGCTACTCTATCACACGAAGCAAAAGAAAAAATCAGGAAATCTTTAGAATAATCAGGACTGATTAACACAGGTGCCTCAACCAACGCCCTCTTTATTTTGACAAAAGATTCCCTGGGTTCAATAGTCCATTTTATTTCATTTCCCTTCCTGAGCATCGTCGTGATGTGTTTCACCAACTCAGCAAAATTTGATACAATTCTCCTCAGAAAATTTATCTTCCCCAAAAAGGCCTGAACTTCCTTCTTAGATCTGGGAAGTGATAATCTCTGAAGTTCTTCCACCCTACTAGGGTCAATCCTTACTCCTTCTGCAGACACTATATGGCCCAATAGCTTCCCTTCCTTCATAGCAAAGAAAGATTTCTTGGGGTTCAGGGATAGGCCAAACCTCCGACACTTCAAGAAAACCTTTTTGAGATGCCAACGGTGCTCCTTGTCTGTCCCGGAGAAGATTGTGATATCATCCAGATAGATTACCACAAACTGATCCTTCTCCCCGATGAACGCTATGTCCATGGCTCACTGAAATGTTCTCCTGCATTCATCAATCCGAAAGGAATTTTGGCATACATGAATGTGCCCCAAGGAGTGGTGAAGGTTGTCTTCTCTCTGTCCTCAGGCATGACCGATATCTTATTGTAGCCAGAGAAACCATCAATCATGGATATTCTAGATGCGCTAGTGGCCTTCTGCAATATGTGCTCCATGTTGGGTAGGGGATAATTGTCTTTCCTTGAGCTCCTGTTCAGGTTCCTGAAATCAACACAGAGTCTGATTTCCCCACTCTTCTTTCTTACTGGGACCAAATTGGCCACCCAATCGAAATATCTCAAGGGGACAATGATTTGGGCATCTAGCAGCTTCTTCACTTCTTTCTCCATGACAGGTAGCAACATGGGATTTATCTGCCTCATCTTCTGCTTGAATGGCTTAGCCTCTTCTCTCAGCGGGATTTTGTGCTCAATGACTGATGTGTCAAATGTCTTGAGGTCTTCATAGGTCCATGCAAACACATCAAAAAACTCTCTTAGCAGATTGGTATATTCAACCCTCTGCTCCTTGGTCAAACTCCTTGACAGCTTGACAAACTTAGGATCCTCTTGTGTGCCGATGTTGCACTCAGCTGTGTCAGCATCATCACCTGAAACTCTCCCCTTTAATGCCACATCATTCCCATCGAACAATATTTCTAATGGGACTAGTCCCCTTGGAATGTGATTGCTAGGAAATTGAATAATGTTATGTTTTGCTATTTTACTCAGTAACTCACCCCCATCCAACCTTTCTTCAGAGACAGAATCTTGATCGATATGCATCTCTGAAAACTCCTCGATAGTCTCCAAGAATTTCTTGATCTCAAGATCGTCCTCAAACACCTTCCAATTCTTAACATTGTCAGGTATGGAGGGCCTATATTTTACTTCTACATCATACCTCAGTTTGGGCGGCAAGGGTACTTTGAAAAGGCTTGCAGATGTAGCCAAGGAATATGCCACTGTGTTTTCTTCTCTCGGGATGAAAGAAATGTTAAATGCTGAGAACAAACTGTCAATTAGATCCCATACCTCATTCCTGTAACTCCTGAGTCAAGGATGCTTGGCCTGATAAGCACTTTTGATCTCCTGGACTACCAACTTGGCGTCTCCGAACACTGCTACCTCTTGAATTCCCATTTCCCTTGCGGCTCTTAATCCCAGGATAAGAGCTTCATACTCTGCCACATTGTTGGTAGCTTCGAATTCTAATTTGTATGATAGAGATGTGGTCTCCTGAGCAGGTGACACAAAAACCACTCCAGCTCCAGCACCTTCTCTGGAGGAGGCTCCATCAAAGAACATTTTCCGTACGGGGGTGATGGAGGAAGGAGGTTTCAGGGAGATGGTGGGATACTTTCTGAGTTTGAGAGGAGGCTCGGGGGCATGGGTGAGCTGTAGTACACTGGAGCCTAAATCAGTGTCCAAGGCAAAGATGGGATGATTGGTGGGGTTAGCTTCGTCACTGATTATATAGGCCAGTTGGCCTTCTTTGTATAGTATTCTATGCTCTCCTCCGAACACTGGGACATTAGCATATGTAAGGTCCATATGCAAGGTTCCCCCCAGTCTTTTAATCCAAGATCTTGACAATAACATACCAAACTTGGGGGGGACATCAGCCACTACGATATCCATGACCACACTTTTCATGGGCAGTTGAAACAAGGTTACAACCAGGTCTTTAATAACTCCAAGACACTGAACTCTCCTGGAGTCAAAAGAATAGAGGTCATGATAAGCTCGGGTGACTTATAGCCCTAACTCTTCCATGACAGTTTTGGGCATGAGGTTGTGAGAAGCCCCTGAATCCATCAAGCAATTATGCAACACTTTGTCATGTATATTCAGGGATGTGTAGAAGGGAGGGGATGAATCATCTTTATCTTCTACCATGGGACCTAGGACAACTGCTGGCTTTTCGTATTGGAGGTTTATGGAGTCTGTGGGAAGGCATGAAGCTTCAGACTGTAAAAGCTTAGAGAAGCATTTTTTAAATTCTCCACGTTTAATTAGCTCAGTGAGGGGCACAAGGATTCTGATCTTTTGAATCCCATGCTCAAAATTGAAAGAAGATGTAAGATTTGGAATCTCTCTTATTTCAGGGGCATGATTGTGGACAATGGGAGTGAGAGGTTGAGATTTATTACCTCTGTGACCATCTGCTACTTCGTTAGCATGCTGCTCTACTCTAGTGGACTGTTTAGGAATATCAGGTGATGTTGTCTTCTTGTCGGACCTCAGGTTGTACCTGCCTCGACCACCAGTAGCCTTGTCCTCCTTGCTCAACTCGTTTAGCTGACTGTCCATGAGAGACTCCTCGTATGCTGATTGAGTGAGATGAGGAAACAGAGGAGTGTCTTCTAAGAAGTGGATTTCAGGATCAAGCTCATCTGTTTCTCTTTCTTCCCCCTCGGCCACAAAATTGTTTTGAAAAGGGGCCTGAATTTTCTGGTCTTCTCTGTCTCTTCCCTTCTCTCTTTGCATATTCGGGGGAGTAAAATTATTTGGCCTCCTGAAGCCTCCTTTGTTTTCGGCGATCTGAGGGCCTTTATAAGCTTTCCTTCCCTTGACCTTCATTCTCTCCATTTCTACAGACAGAGACTTCACCATCTTGGTCAGTTCATCCACTTGAGGGTGGGGCACTGATGATCCAGAAGTTGAGGCTTCGAATCTTCCCTTTCTTCTGTCTACGTCGGCCTTGTTCCTCAGTCTGTCAGCTGCTAATACATTGGATTCCACTTCTATGGCCGCATCTTGCATTTGGGATAAGGAGGTGGCTCTTATTTCTCTCAATAACAGGCAGAAGTCGGGGCCAAACGCGCTAGCGTAAGAAATCTTGGCCGAGGCTTCTGAAGGTTTTATGTCGGCAGGGATTTTATTATACATCTTATTGAATCTTTTGGAGAAGTCGGAGATAGACTCTCCATCCATCTTTTTCAAAGACCCGAACTCTGTCATGTAATACATAAAATCCTTCCTATCTCCCCACTGTCTTAGGAAATCACTATCTAGAGCTTCAATACCAGCAATAGACCCTGGAGCCAATCCTCGAAACCACTTCCTCACCTCGCCATCCAGGCTCTGGACGAAGACTCTCATCTAGACATCTTCATTTTCAATATTAATGTTGTCTGTATAACTGTAGAAATCATCCAGGTGCTCTTCAGCAGTTATGTCTCCTTCCCCAGTGAACTTGGGCATGTATTTCAAGTAATCCTCAACGGGGAGAGGATTCGTAGGAAGGGGAAGAACTAAGGGAGAATATCTGGTAGTGACTATGGCGTCCATCCTATTCAGAGGGGGATTAGCACCAACCATAGGAATATTAGGTGGAGGAGAACTCAGAGGAGAAGGAGTTCGCTAAGGGGCTACTGGGAATGAGTCCCGAAGTGGAGTGGGAAACAAGACATGATTTAAGGAGAAGGATAACGAGCTCAAGTCCGCAGGTGCTCCTCTTCGTGCAGAAGTGGGAAAATCCTCTGCAGTCATGGATCTTCGCTGATAAACAACTTCAAAGGAGAGGGGAGTGACAAGGGTTTCTCCTTCTAATCCCAGACCAGGAGGGGAAAACTCAACAGGAACACTCCCAAAGTTCAGGAAACGGGAAGCCTCTGAAGGAGGTCTATCAAGAAACCGAGGAGGAGAAAAAGGAGTTCTTACAGAAGGAGATGGTGGATTACCTGTTTCGACGATGGAAACCTCTTTTGCCGAGCTCTTTCCCTTTCTACGCACCGCTTCTGAGTCAACTTTAGGTGTAGCTAGAGGCAGCTGTGGATGAGACCGTGTGTGTCTGCCTCTGAAAGCCACAATTAAAACAATAGGTTCGCTCCAGTGGAGTCGTCACAATGGATTTTCCAGGTGCACATTAGCAATCTTCAATTTCTAATATCTGATGCACCTTCAGAATTAGAGGCTCAATGTCATTCTGCCCAGGGAAAATATTCAACTTTGTCCCCGGCAATGGTGCCAGAAATGTTAGCGTCAGAAGTCACTCCTGGATTTCTTGCAGGAGCAGAGCCCGACACCCATCAGTTTAATGTCACAATTTGTTTATAAGGGGGTGACCGAATGGAGATAAAAACTCGAGGATATATCACTCTAATTTAGGGACTGAGTCTAGCATGTATGGGACGAAGGAGGTATTGATCTAACTTCAGCCAGTGGGTTGATTAAAATATGAGCAGGTGGAAGACTTGGTAAGGAAGGTGAACAAACAACTTTGCAGAAGAAAGACCCTGAATACAAGATCCTCTAGGTTCAGGGGCTCGAGAAACTGAAAAAGGGACTTGACTGGATCCTCCAATTCCAAGTCACTCAGCACTGAGAAAATCACTAGAACTGATCAGAGACAATGTAACTATTACAATGATCCAACATACATCATCCTATAATAACTACGACTCGACTGGATCCTCCAATTCCGAGCTGTTCTAACATAGTATAACAAAGACGTAAAAGAAACTGGCATTCATAAGGCGAGAAGTCTCAAAATTCCATGCATAACTAGAGTAACAGTGCTTCATTAAAACTTTACAACCGGGAGCTCTGCTCAACCATCGATACTTACAATATACAAAAACTGAGTCTATATACTTAGGAAACTTCACCTCACAGAGGCGTGTACAGTCACTCAAAACTGGGTGTCCCTTCAGTCAAATTCGCACTGATGTCTTCTTTTAAGCACCATCTTAACTAAGCACGGCTCTTGTAAGGAGAGCAACTGAGCCATTAAGTGTCGGGCTAGCGTGCACAGAATTTTCTGTTGAGTCGAGGACTCCATCATGGCTTCTCTAGGAAAATCGACACACAGGACCTCCTCGGGCAAACGACTTGCTAGAACCTCCATTCCCTCTCTTAATGAATGAGAGGAAGTCTCAACCACCCGCTCTTGTCATCATTTACTTCAGGCGAGAAACAATATGGAGATCGGATCCGATGGCGCTTGGAGACTGCGACGATCCTCTCTGTAAATGAACTCAACACTTCGGCCTTCTTGATCTGACAGTTCTTACTTCTCCTGGCGATGTCGTGGGCCCGGGCCCGAGATTCTCTCGGCACCTCGCACCTCGGAAAATAATGGAGCTGCTTTTTGCGAGTTGGAGTCACAATGGGCGAAGCGCCGAGATGGATCTACTCGCGCTAGGTGTCCTCTTCAGATGGACGGCTGAGATATTCTTGGCAAGACGGTGGGCCCGAGTCCCGGATGCCCTCGACACTTTGCGTCTCGCGGCTGGGGGGAGTCAAGTCTTTGACTTTAAAGTTATGATGGGCGAGGAAGGGAGGAGCCCAATCGCACACCAGGTGTCCGCTTCAGATGGACGGCTGAGATCTTCTTGGCAAGACGGTGGGCCCGAGTCCTGGATGCCCTCGGCACTTCGCGTCTCGCGGCAGGGGGGAGTCAAGTCTTTGAATTTAAAGTTACGATGGGTGAGGAGGCGAGGATCCCAATCGCGCGCCAGGTGTCTGCTTCAGATGTACGACTGAGATCTTCTCGACAATATATAAGTGCTATTTATTGCGCTAATCCTGGCGCAACTCCGCTAACCGCGATTACCCGCCGATCGTTGATCTAGTCTATACATGGATCCTGGCCGTTGACGACATATTTTGCCCGCTCGCTTGATTTAAGCCCGAAATAGATTTCCCCTGTGATCTACGCTCAACGCTCCTTACGCCATTTGTAATCCTGAATACTCTTGCGCCTCCTGACAAGAAATGTCGCTAACAAGTAAAATGTGACCATGTACAGGACCTGAACTGGAGATCAGAAGTGCAACATATAGCAAGTAGAGACAACACATAGTATAAAGGAAGAAGAGAATATGAAGAGATGAATTATAGTGTGTAGTATGAGAAAGAGCAGAGTATAGAAGTGGAACAGAGTATATAGAAGCTGCAAGAGGCAGAGGAGACATGGAGTTGTAACAAACCATATCAGAGACATAGCAAGTAAGTAAAGTTTTGTAAGATTCAATCAGGGTGGTAGGGTGGTGCTAAGTAGGATTGTAGTCCTCTAAATTCTAGTTGGTGCTAGAATATATTCTGGGAGTTGGTGCTTCCATCTAGTGGGTGCTAGAGAAACCTGGGAGTTGGTTGTAGAGAAATATAAGAGTTGGTGCTCTCTGCAAGTTGTAGCTTTCTATCATAGGTTGTATCCTCATATTTGAGTTGGAGCTCAAATCATGTGATGTACATGAAAGTTGGAGCTTGATTGACATCCTAAGAAGAAGAGGTTTTCAACCTTTATGGGTTTCCTCATGAAAATCAGTGTCTCTGTGTATTCTGTGTGATTGATCAAATATTGTATATCTATGCATGTTAAGTTATCAACAACACATTAAATAATAATCTAGAAAGAATCAGAAAATAACAAGAAAAGTTTCAAGATTATATACATAATTGATTCACCCCCCCTCTCAGTTATATTTCCAACATATAAAAAGTCTCGACATCCAGAGACTGAGATATGTTAGGTTCCATGGTGACCAACAATTTGTATTGAAAAAAATCAACGATCCAGAAAGGATTCAAGATCGAGATCAACGACCCAAATTGATCACGTACCTCCACACATGAGACTATGGTTCTTAGAATTTGGTCATATGATTAAGGAGTTTAGTGCTGAAACTGAGGTCTTCAGTCATAGTGTATGGTCACATGATAAAGGAAAAGAGTTGAGTACTTGCACAAGGTAAATTTCAAATTTCTTTTAATTTCAAAATTTTGTTCGATGAATAAACTCCGTTGAATTGTTTGAATACGAAGAAGAAGGGAACCAATATAGAGTGCTCATAGATTTGTTATCAGAGCGCCCAACATCCAGGAAATGCAGTTTAGAATACATGGAGGAAGAGATCTAGGTCGAGGAAGACCTTTTGCAAATGCATAAGTCATTTAAGAAATGAGAAATATTTAGGAATGATTGGAGGCAATGGAAGTTGTTCAACGAAGAGGTGTTGACTTGAGAGATGTCAGTGAAGAAGAAGAAGTTGCAGAAGATAAAGAGGGATCATATATTGAAGAAGAATGTGTTGAAGAAAAATTAATTAGAGCTATCATGGCATTTATCTTTAGACCAAGAATGGAGGTGCCATTGTATGAAGGCAACCTGAATGTAGATGAATTGACAGACTAGATCAATACTTTGGACAAGTAATTTGAATATGAAAATGTACCTGATCATAAAAAGGTAAAATTTGTCGTGACAAGGATGAAAGGACATGAATTACTTTGGTGGGATGGAGTACAAGCTGGGAGGTGGAACAAAGGAAAGAAAATAATCAAGATCCGGGACAAAATGTTAGAAAAATTGAAAGGTAAATTCATAACCCGAGACTATCAACTTAATATTTTGAGACAAATGCATAATTTAAAGAAGAGATATATGTCAGTTAAAGAATACACTGAAGCGTTTTATAAATGGAATATAAGAGTCGGTCATATAGAAGAGAATCCTAAGAAAGTTGCTAGATATCTTAATGGATTAAGATATGAGATCCAAGATGAAATTGGCATTTTCTCTCCTAACATTGTTGAAGAAGCATATTAGTTTTATCTTAAGGCAGAAGAAAAAATAGCAAGAAAGCAGAATCAAAGAAGCAGAGGTCGTATTTTAGCAAGAGGCAGAGGATAAGAAGTTGGCAGAGGAAGATATTCAACTCCAAAAGTAGAAGCCAACATCTCACATCAACAAGAATAGTCAACAAGAGGTGGTGATTTCAGAGGGAGAATACCTTATCAAAGAGGTAGAGGATCTTCTGTCATATGTTTTAGATGCAATAAGTTTGGGCATAGATCATATGAATGTCCCAGAAATTATTCCACTAGTAGAGGAAGTGAAAATGTTGTTCAAGTAAAAGAATAAAGTGTGGATTCATATGTAAATGAGAATGTACTAGAAGTTGGAGAGTATTTGATGATGAAGAGAATACTATTGAAACCAAATAAAGATATTAAGGAACCTGCACAGAGGAAGACACTCTTCAGAACTGTTTGCAAAATCAAAGGTAAATGTTGTAAAGTCATTATTGATAGTGGAAGTACTAATAATTTGGTGTCTACAGAGATGGTTGAAAACTTGTCTTTGAAAATGATAACACACCTTCTTCCATATAAGGTGACATGGCTACAAAAGGGACATCAGTTGATAGTGAATGAGCAATGTGAAGTGGATCTTTAGATTGAAAGCTATAATGACAAGGTACTTTGTAATGTTATTCCTATGGATGTGTGTCATATTTTTGTAGGTAGACCTTGGTAGTATGATGGAAGGAACAACACATACACTTTTGAGAAAGATGAAGAAAAACACACTCTCTTACCATTGAAGGATGAATGAGTGACTGAAGAAAACAACCCAAAGGTATTGTTGGTTAGTGGAAAATAATTTCTACAATATATTAAAAAGGAAGAGGTATATTTTTCCTTGATTGGTAAACCAAAGGTAATTCTCACTAGCACAAATTTAAATGATTTTCCTGAAGAAGTTAAAGATTTGTTGGATGAATTTGTTGATATTGTGGTTGATGATTTACCAAATGAATTACCTCCATTGAGAAGTATCAATCATCATATAGATTTAATTCCAATGGATAACCTTCCAAATGAAACAACATATCGAATGATCCCACGAGAGAATGAGGAGATAAGAAATCAGGTACATTGCTAGTGTTGGGTATGTGTTATATTATTTGCATGTGTGTGTGTGTGTGGGTGCATCAGATTCGAAAACTACATCTGACAATTAACGGTTTTCTAAATTAATCTTGGATTAAGGGATTAGGGTTTTGGTAGCTACAAAATACCTAAAACATTGTATATACTATATGGTGAATGGTGAAATTAATACAATGAAGAGTTGAAAGGCTGGCACCAGGGAAGACTGGTTTTCTCCTGGTTAAGGGTTTCCAGCGTAAATCTCTGTGTACTATCTATATGAGCCATTGATTAATTTATGTTTTGCTTAAGAATCAATATGCATTGCTTTACTTCACAGCTTTAAAACTTACAGTTAGATAAAGGTCTGGTTAGAGAAAGTTTGATCCCATGTGCAGTTCCAATAGTGATAAGCCCAAAGAAAGATGGAGGATGGAGAATGTGCACAAATTCCATAGCTATAAATAAAATTACAATCATGTATATATTTCCATTACCCCGAATTGATGATTTGATGGATTTCTTAAGTGGTGCTAAATAGTTTTCAAATTTGGATTTGAAAAGTGGGTATCATCAGATCAGTATTAGAGAAGGAGATGAATGGAACACAACATTTAATGCAAATGATGGATTGTATGAATGTCTAGTAATGTCCTTTGGACTCACAAATTCCCCTAGCACTTTTATGAGATTGATGAATGAAGTACTTAAATAATTTATTGGTAAGTTTTTCATATTTTATTTAGATGATATTCTAGTCTACAGTCAATCTAGAGAAGAACACTTAAGACACCTCAGGTTGGTTTTAGATAAACTATAATAAGAAAATATACTGATCAATTTGAAAGTGTAGTTTTGTGAAGACAAAATTGGTTTATTTGGGATTTGTGATATCTGGAGAAGGCTTGAAGATGGACCAGGAAAAGGTAAAGGCTATAATAAATTGGCCTAATCCAAAGAATTCTTTTGAGGTAAGAAGTTTTTATGGATTGGCAAGATTTTATAGAAAATTTATCGAGAATTTTAGTGGAATATGTGCTCCAATTATAGAAACCATTAAAGGAACCAAACAACTATTTAAATGGATAGAAGTAGTTGATATGATTTTTAAATTATTAAAGAAGAAGATAATAGAACAACCAATTTTAGCACTGCAAGATTTAATAAACTCTTTCAAGTTGAATGTGGTGCAAGTGGGTCTGCAATAAAAGTTGTTTTAAGTCAGGAAAAGAAACCAATTGCTTATTTTGGTGAGAAATTAATTGAAACAAAGAAAAAATATTCTTCATATGACAAGAGTTTTATACAATTATTCAAGCACTAAAGAAGTGGAGACATTACCTCATGCCAAAGGAATGTGTTCTTTACACTGATAATCATGCCTTGTAGTATATTAGCAACCAAACAAAATTAAATCATAGACATGTCAAATAGATTGAGTTCTTGCAGAATTTTACTTTTGTTACTAAGCACATAAGTGAGCAATCAAATAAGGTAGGAGATGGATTGAGCAGAGTCAGTTTGATTTTACAAGAGTTTCAGGTAAATGTTGTAGGATTTGATGAGTTGAAAGAGATGTATAAAGATGATGCAGATTTCAAAGATGCTTATCTAGCCTGTGAAAATCCAGTAAGTAGAGATAGAACTCCATGGTTGGATTACATGATTCAAGAAGGTTTATTGTTTATAGGTAGAAAATTATGCATTCCAAGATGTTCAATGAGAGAAAACCTATTGAAGGAAAAACAAAGTGGTGGATTAGTAGGAAATTTTGGACAGGAAAAGACATTTTCTCAGCTAAGTACATTTTATTTATGGCCTGGCATGCAGACTGATGTCAAGAAATTTGTTGAAAGATGCAGGGTTTGTCAGTATGCAAAAGGAATGAGACAAAATACTTGATTGTATCAACCATTACCAATCCCAGACCAACCATGGGACTCTATAAGTATGGAATTTGTGTTAGGATTGCCAAGAAATCAACAAGGTAATGATTCAATTTATGTGGTTGTTGATAGATTCTAAAAAGTGGCACAGTTTATAGCTTGTAAGAAGACCAATTATGCAACTCACATTGTAGATTTGTTCTTTCAATAAGTTGTTAGGTTGCGTGGATTTCCAAAAAGTATTATTTCTGACAAAGACATGAAATGTGTGGGTCATTTTTGGAGATATTCATGGAAAAAGTTAGGGACCAACCTCAACTTTAATTCATCATACCAACCACAAACTGATGGGAAAACAAAGGTGTTAAATAGAAGCTTGGGAAATATTTGAGATGCCTAGTAAGTGAGCATCCTAAACAATGGGATTAGGTACTTCCACAAGAATATTTTTCATATAATGACTCACCCAAATAGAAGCACATGATTAAGACAATTTCAAATTTTGTATGGAATTCATCCTAGAGGAATTTATGAGTTAATGAATCTAGGAAAACAAGAAATTAGAAGTGTTGATGGTGAAGACTTTGCAGTAAGCATGCATGAATTGCAGGAAATGATCAAGCAACAACTATAGGACAAAAACAACAAGTACAAAAAAAAGGTATATTTGAAGAGAAGACAATTGGATTTTGAAGTTGGACACTTGGTCATGGCACACCTCAGAAGAGAAAGGTTTCCTAGGAGGGAATATAAAAAATTAAAAATTAAAAATATTGGACCATGTAAAGTGTTGAGAAAATTTTCCTCAAATTCTTATGAAAAAGAAATTCCAAGTAACTTTAGAATTTCTCTAATCTTTAATGTATCAATTTTATACCCTTTCGAGGAACCAATAGACAATTTCACAGATGCATGTGACAATGAAAATATTCATATTATTGACTAGGAGAGACAACTACCTATATCACAACAGAAGCAGATTGAATCTATTTTGGAACAAAAGGTAGTAAATAAGACACGAGGTAAAGAGTACTTCTAGTACTTGATCAAGTGGAAAGGACAAACACATGAAGATGCCGTGTGGATGACAACAACAAAAATATCTAATTATGGTGCATATATTGAAGAACTACTACAACAAGCCCAAGAACATTTTTTTTCTTCCCGAGGAGTCTGATGCAGTAGCCTCTTCTACAATAATCCAGTATTTGACCTCTAAGGTCTTGGGAACTTTCTGAGAGAAATTTGGTTTCCTCATTGTAATTGTTTTAATTATTTTGTAATAGTCTAGGTTGTTCAAGAGGAAGGCATTTTTTCCATCAATGTAATAGGATATGGAAGAGTTAGATAAATTAAGAATCTGTTTGGATCAGATCCTATCTTTTAGGATTAGAATCAGGTTGTTGTACGATAAATGTAGTCTTTGTGTAATTTTGGCCAGAACTGATTCTATCTCTGTGGATTGGATCGATCTGGTCCTTATTGTATTAAAGGTTTGATTATGAGAATAGTGTGTGTGAGTGTGTGAGATGAGTGTAGAGTGAGTGTTTGAAGTGTGCGAGAAGCCAGAAGGATCTAAGATTCATATTGTAATAATATTACTTCAGATGTTGAGTAAAGGATTGTTTATGAGAATTACGCCTATGTACAACTATGCGAATTCTAAGTGTAAATGGTTTGGATAATTGTGGTTGCATGTAAGTGGCATTTTTTTTTGTAATTGAAGGAGAAAGGATCATGCACATAGGTATTCCATATATGAACCAAAACCCTTTCTAAATCCCTGTGTATTCATGTTTTGAGACATGGATGGTCATGATCAAATCGGAAGGATTAGATCAACAATCCATAACATTTTGACACATTGACGTTTTCTTATTACTTGAATAGGACCGAAATCCTAAATTCTGACACACATGGAATAAAGGGAATGGATAAGAGAAACGTTATAAGGAGGATAACGATCCACCATAGATCACGATAGGATCGACGGTGATCAATCCCTAATCGATATCGTTGAATTATTAAAAAGGGGACCCACAAGATTAAGATCTAACCATTGATTGGAGTGGAAGATCGACATTGTAGGATTATAACTTATTAGAAAATATGAGGAGGTTAACACAAGGAGTTCTGAGACCCGACGGTCTGGTGGCCCAAAATACATGGCATCCATTTACTCGTCTACGTGGTTTCATATTCATTTCCAGCATGGCCCACGCAGGAAAACCTTTATATGATTGGATGAAAGAGATCAAATCTTCGAATCTGAAGATCAATGACCCTCATCACAGTGGAATGCAACCATCATAGGTTTTAAGGTGTTGGAGGCTATAAAAAATCTCGATGTCCCGACGCCGAGATACTTCAAGATAACGTTAGGTTTCATGGTGGCCAACTATTTGTATTGAAAATAATCAATGGTCCAGAAAGGATCCGAGATCCAAATCAATGGCCTAGATTGATCACATACCTTTGTGCATGAGCCTATGGTTATTAGCATATGGTCATATGATTAAGGATTTTAGTGCCGAAATTGAGGTCTTCGATCATATTTTATGGTCACATGATAAAGGCATAAGTACCTACACAAGGTAAAATTTGAATTTCTTTTTATTTCAAAATTATGTTCGATGATTAAAATTTGTTGAATTGTTTGAATACGAAGAAGAAGGGAACCCATACAAATTGGTTTTCAATTATCAAGAAAAATATTGAAGATAACCACAAGAATTGGCATAATAAATTGATAGATGCACTTTGGGCAAGTCGACTTACTCCAAAAAAGGGAATTAGGCATTCTCCTTTCAATTTGGTATATGGAAAAAAAGCAAGACTACCCTTACACATGGAAATGAATGCATTAATGTTGGTCATGAATGATGAAGACTAGAAACAATCGCCAATGAAAAGGAGATACAATGAAATTATACAACTCGAGGAACAAAGAGAGCGAGCGGTACTAGCAATGAAAAAGAGGCAAGAAACAATCAATAAGTATTTTTATAAAAATACAACTTCAAAGGATTTTCAAAAAGGCCAATTAGTTTTTCTCTTGAACAAAGAAAAAGAGAAGTCATCATCCACACAAAATTTGAAAGTATGTGGATTGGCCCATACCAAATTGAAAAAATAATTGCTCATAATTCATACCTCCTCAAAGACATGAAGGGTGTAATTCAATTGTTGCTAGTTAATGGGAAACATATGAAGCATTTTTTTATGTTGAATACCATTACCACTGGTGCAGAGTAAGAACTTTGGCTAGGTCTAATGATGCCAGCCTCTAACATTTCTTCAACCATGCGCTCAATTTCACTCTTCTGGGCATAAGGGTATCTGTATGGCCTGATGTTAGGAGGAACACT
>ML784404.1:286686-298534 GCA_009831015.1 Picea engelmannii
ACAGACTTTCCACGATCCAATGCAACCAGTCCCACTCAATTTGGATACTCCAGCAAGAAGTTATGCTTGTTTTACCTGGAACACCTTCTTGAGACTAGCCAATAGGACTAGTCAGATACCCTATCTTACACAAGGTGTATCTAAAAATTTAAGAAGACCCAGAAGCTGAAATTTTTACCACAGATAAAAAACTAATTTCTGTAAATGGCCCCCAGAGTTCAGGGTCTTAAACGTTACAGAAATGTTTTTATAGCGAAAATGTTGAAAAGACTCATTTCAGGATGATTCCAGAACCCTATCTTGTAGAGGCTATATCTACGAAAGTATAAGGCCTAAGGAGCTAAATTTTGAGCCCAACGTACCTTGATCCGTCCTCTAAATACCCTCCAAGCCGTTCCTTCTGAAACGTTGTAGAAAAAAAGTTATAGCGAAAATTCCACGGTGTCTCAGATGTAGCAGCGAAACCCCAAGACCTTGAGCTCTGATACCATATGTTAAGAACCAAACTTCAATATAGCATAGAAAAACCTCAAGAAAAGTACTCAGCGCCTTAAAAAAGATATAATATCAGATAATAAGCCTCTTCGAGGGGGCAACCTCCTTTTACCCCACTTTAATGTTCAAGTACAAGATGATTCAAAATGAAAATGTCTCCTTGGTATATATAGGAGACTAGGAGGTTTTAATGGCCTAAAGCCGACATAAATAAAATAACATTACTAATCTAATATGCCCCAATTAAGTGGTAATGAGCCAATATTAGGGCTTAACATTAGTCAAAAACCTTGTACATAGCCTTTCTTGTTTTATCTTTTTACATTTTTGGTTTGTTTTTCTTATTCTTGACTCCATATCCCAATGGAACATTATTATGTGTTCTCAGTAACCCACAGGGGGTCACTGTCCCATAGTTCGAGCCAAATGTTGATCCATATTTTTTTATCAGTTTAACTCTTTTCATTCTAGCCACTCTTAGGATTTCTCTTACACTTTTTCTTACTTATTTTCTTTACATTTATTTTCCCATATCAGAATTTTCCAAGCACTTAGTCATATTTTGAATAATGTGTAGCGAGCCAACAAAAATCTCAAAACCCTAGGTCTGCAGGTCTATCATATCGTAGGTATGCATTCTCGTTATTGACTTTTCTTATCTTTTATCTCTGACTACCTTTTAATTCACTTTCATCTTTTATACTTAGTAGTTTTTTGAAAATGCGGATTTAGAGCTACATGACAATTGCCAAACTTTTTTAAATGACTAGGCCCACAAACCCGCATTCATCAAAACACTTGAGTGTTTTTTTCATTTTCCATTTGCTTTCGATACTTAGTTGAATTTTCCACCAAAGAGGATTGTTGGTGCAATTATTTGCATAATATATTACCAAACATAAATTATCAACCGAGATTCATAATCAGTAGAGTTGATGCACTATATGTGCCGATAACAGATAGGTTCCTATGTCTATTTAGTATAGATTACATAACAAAACCATCAATAACACAATACTCGGTTTTCAAAGATAACACTCTTCACACAATTCAGAAATTCGAAATCAAAATTTGCAATCATGTACTCAAAAGATTTTGCTCAGATAATGCCTTGTCCATTTACAAGCTCATGAAGTGGAAATATGGACTTTGAATCTGTTATATTTAGCTAATTTCCTTAACAACAACTAACAAGCAAATATGGGCACATTTCAACAATAACAAAAGATAAATCTCATAGTAAAACGCTCAAGCAAACACTCAATTGAAAAGGATCTTTCTCACATAATAGATCTGTTCATTATAGGCTCATGAAAAGAAGAGATGAAATCAGATCTTGTTCCCTGTAGCAATTGAAAATGATAATCAACAATTCACTCTTAAACAAAAAGAAATCATAACTCTATTCACTCCAATCAAACCCGTGTAGTACAAAAAATTGTCAATATAGCTGAGAGGCTTCATTCTATGGTGCATGAAGGTGAGAGATGAAGTATGATTATCATTTCCTGTAACAACTCACTTCAAACTTGCAAGAAATTCTTATCTAATTCTGCACACTCTTCAAAATCAACACAAACAGAAATTTAATACAATCTTGCAATCTTGCAATTCTAGAAAATTACTTCATTCCTACATAGGAAACATAAGTCTTAATGAGATGTTCCATTTGATGGTTTATGTAATGTGAATGATGGACTCCCAATTGCTCCTGTTCTGCCACACTTTTCAATCAATTCTAATAGTGAAATCAGAAATGAAATCAAAACAACAAGTACAAAAAAATAGAAATCTATACTAATAATTTACAATGAGCTTACCAAGCTGGATCGGTGGGCCCTTGCCAATGCCAACATGGAAGATTTTAGATCAGCATATGCTAAATTCTAATAGACACACAGGATCCTTGAATTCAAACTTCCATTGATCTTCAACAAATAAATGTACAAAAGGAGTTGGTTCAGAAATCCAATTTCTAGCATACTAATTTTTTCTCCTTTTGGCTTAGAGCCATCAATCAATTTATATGAATTTTACATTACAAATTTGGATCTAGACAATCCATACAAATTAAAACCATTTTCCATCAATGGAGGTCGAGTAAAACCACTTATCTAATCAAGGAAATGTATTTCCCACGAATTTGGGCATGATCCTGGAATTTCTGGAAAATTGGCAATAATTTAGGACGAATCGTTCCCCCTGAGATGGAGGTCTATACGTGTGAGATATTTGGATTCTAGCCTTCAAGTCCAAATGAAAACACCTCTTCGGAAAAAACCCATGTCCCCAAATTTTGATATTCATCTTCATATTCCCAGAAATCGAGGAGAAAATCCAGTACCAGAATGTTGGTGCCAAAATCTTGTAGATAACTGTTTAGTACCAGAATACACACAATCACACTGGTACCGGAATAGAACATGCTAGTACCGAAATAGAACAGGGAAGTACCGAATCAATTTTATGCGGTTTTGTTGGTACTGGATCAATGTTGCTTAATATCAAATGATTAGGATCATGCAAAATCAATCATTTTAATCGAATTAACTCAAGAAAATCAAACAAAACATGCCTTAACCATAATTTACCTCTCTATGCACATGAACAAGGTCATTAAGTTTATCTATGGAGGTAACGATCAAGTTTGTACTCATAACATAGGTAAAATAGGCTCGAATAGGGGGTAATAGAGGGTATTAGAAGTGTCAAAATGGAGACTCAACAAGGATGCAGACCCACGTGCTTCGTTTTTAGTCTTTCATTGAGTACTCAAGTCTATAAATATGCAAGTCTACATCTCTCCTAACACTTAACCGAATTTGCAATCCCAATGCGGACCTTGTCACCCTTTCCCAAAATCGTGTTCACAAGCATTTAGGTCCGCAACACTGCAACTCTGCATTTTCGTGTTACACATTTTCGCACTTCCCATACATCATTTTGCACCTTCGTACTTAAGATTTTTCGTCCATCATAACATCACATCACCACTTCCCATACATCATTTTTCACCTTCGTACATAACATTTTTTGTCCATCATAACATCACATCACCACTTCCCATCTTATTTATTACCCCCTTCCACATCATCCACCACTCGTAAAAGCATAATGTCGTTATTAATGCATAATACATCGACTAAAGGTTGAAATAAATCCAAATCCCATGACAACTGATGACATTTAAAGCATGATCTACGATTGATTGGGTTACCAAGGCAGAACATGGTAGAATTTAATAAAATAAAAATTCCAACTTGTAAGTATCGACAGTAGCGCCACCTTTGTAAAAAAGAAGAAAATATGTCAAGTAAGAAGAATGAAATTTTTTGTGGAGATACATTGAACACACTGGGTGGTGAAGATCAATAATTCCAGTGGTCCAGGGCATATAATTACTACAAGTCTCTTTCTCTAGCTGGGAAGAAAAAAAACCTAATATGGACCTCAGGAATAACATCAATAGGTTGTGTTCCGGAGGTAACTGACATGAAAGAGATTGTTCAATGGTGCACAGAGAAATTCATCTCTAAATGAAGGATAATTCAAATGCAAGGTCATCAACCCATTTCTTTAGCTCCTTCAACATTCTCTAAAATGCTATGACTCCCTACACCAACTATGTGATTCAAGAGCGAAGAAGCTGATGAATTTATGAAGAAGCACAAGGGAGGAAACAAATTTCTAATAAACTACTTGGAAGATCCAAACTGTAATCCTGGTACTTCCAGAATCGAGGTAACTTCATTAAAATACATGTATAGAGAATTTGCATGGCTATTTTACCACATTATCGGTTTGGAATCTACTATGTTTGTATTAAGAAATGTTATATGTTCTATGTATTATGCCCTGCATGAAAAAACTATAATCGATTGGGGTTATCTCATTGCAAGTGAAATTTCCTTCCGACTAAATAATCTCAAAAAGTCTCAAAAGTTCTATATGACTTCTTACCTCATTTTCACCATTTCTTATGGCCATGCTTTTGAAGATTTGCCACAAACAAAACATGTCGATTTTGAGTTGGAACTAGTTTGTGCATGGTATTCAGTATTGTATAGACATAAATCCCAATATAGTTTCTACCCAATTCATAACAATTTCATCTCATAATTCAAAAAATTAATATTTGGACAAAGTACATCAAGGTTATTTCGAGAAGCAACCACCTTTCTCTCTAGAAAAGGGGTTTATGAATTGTTCGAAGAATTTACTGTAATTAGATTATTTGGTAGTAAGGAGAAGCCTTTCCTATTACCATTCTATAATTCAAATAAACTTTTTGTTGGATAAGTATGCAAGCAATACAAAATTTGGGATCACTTCTTCCATGAAAAGATGAAATAACAATTTATACCCCTACCATGGAAAATTGGGAATTGCATTGTTAAACACATAACTCACCTTAATCAATTGGCGGGACATCATGAATAAATTGGTTTGAAGGAAGCAAAATTTGTTGAAGGTTTTGATCTAGACAACAAATTTACTACACACATGGAGTTAGTGGGGTAATCTTCACACTTCATCAAAATTGAACAGTTTCAAGAGGGTGGCGGAGATAATTTCGATCTCCAGGAATTAACGGCCTACCAAATTTCAAACGACACAAAAGTAAATAGCACAAATGAAGGACACAAACAACATGACAGAAAAACAACAAATCAAAACCCCAATTCACCAACAACATCTCAAAGAAGCACTCCATCGAGAATGAAGAGTAGAACCGGTGGAATGTGTACTAGAAAAACATTAGTTGGAGGCTCAGATGACGGTGGAAATAAATACTCACCAAGGAAAGTTCTTGAGAAAACACATATTACATAAACTCTTGTAAAAAGAAAAATAAATATATCATCAATGGAAATGAATGCACCATAAGTCCAGGAAAGTCCCCATGCAATGGACATGGACGAGCTCATTAAAGAACCCGGTTTGTCTACGCAGAGGTTGTTAGAAACAAGAGAAATTGTTGATGCTATGATGACCCGGGATCCTGAAATATTTGAAGAGGAATCTGTCACTTTGCACCACGCGGCATACAATTGTGAAACTAAGAAACTATTGTTGGAAAAAGTTAACACCAAGAATAAAAAGTCACCAGAATGATGGAAATCTTCAATTGATTTGGATAGAGTAGCACCATCCAAAATTGAATACTTTTATGGATCTACTGGAGATGCATTGAGACAATCAACTGACAATATGGAAAAAGAGAATTAAGAATTAAAGAAAAGGATAAAAGAGTTAGAAGTTGTTTTGGTGCCAGGACCATTATTTCCAGAACATTTGAGTTCTATTCAACCTACACTTGAGTTGGAGGATATCCCAGAAAGCAGTACAAAATAAAAAGTCTCATCAAGTTTATTGCAGGTTATAATAAAACATGTTGGCGATGCCATACAAAAAAGGATCAATATAATTCAGGAGATTTGGGAGCTTACCCAAAGTATTGCTAGCTTTTCCTCCAAAATACAAAATTTCAAAGAATATTTGGAGAAGGATTTGGAAAATGATGAAGGAGTTTTTAAGGAACCTGTAAACACATTTTCAGACAAAGTCTCAAGCTCAAGCTTGAATGAAGTCGAAAGGAAGGAACAAAAGAATCCCTCGCATTACCGTATGAAGCAGATTAATGCATGTTGGATTAGGAGAATCAAAGAGTTAAGAGAAATGATAAATGAAACCGATGTCCTAAGGAATAAAAAAAATGATTTATTTGTTGAACTTGTTAATCTTACCAATGAGTTAGATGGTCCCAATTTATTGATGGATACCATGATCCTGACCAAAGAACATTTAATGGGACAACTTAATGCACTAAAATGTGATTGGGCTAATGAATTTACCAAAACTATAGAATTTTATGAAGATGAAGTGGAAAAATGGTTAGTTCGATATATCAACAGGAATGATGAGGTGGATGACACACTACATCAATCAGAGCTAGATCTGAGGGAATTTGAAAACCAGTTATTTGAAATTAAAACTAAACGTGAAATTACCGTGGCACCCTTAGGATAGTACATTGAGGAATGGTTGAAAAAGACATTAATAAAAATTACCGAACTAGAAAATCAAGAAACAGTTACAATGGTTATATCACCTCAACCACAACATGTACATATAAAAGGGCCAGCTACAAGCAAGTAAAAGTTACGAGGTCATTCCATCACAGTGAGTCGAACATTAAATTTACCCTCTCAGTTCTCCTTACATTCATTTCTGCTACAATCATTTGTCATATTGCCTTTTTCTTTTCGATATTCTGTGGGATTTAGGCTCATTCTTGGTTGTCCTTATTTTTTCTTCCAGGTCTTTTCACTTTCTGGTCCACGAAAGCCCTATCCTAGTCCTCTTTGAAGGGCAAATGCATTTTATTTTCTTTAAAGACATTTAACTTTGTATTTAAAGACTCATTATTATTTTTTGAGACTCCAAGAGAGCTACTTGGAATATTACATTATTGTATTCTCAAACACTTTGATTAGAATCTTGAGTTTCCAAATGTTTTATCCATCGTAATCCTTTTTCTGCTTTATGGAATTATAATTTAAATCTTTCTTCTAATTGTGGTCCATTTTCTTGTCTCTCTATTTGTGGATATTGTTTAATGTTGTGATGGATATAGTAGTCCTTTATATTCTTTGTGCATCATATCTATTTATGTTGCAAATAATATACATATGAGTTACTTTTAAAACAGTTGGTCTTGAATCTCAAGTGTTGTTTTCCTTGAATGTGAATGTAAATATTAAGTCTGGTCCTTCTCAGACTTTGTTTTGTTTTATTTTTTTTTCATGGAATTATAAGAACAAGAGGAGCACCACCTCTCTAAAAACACATGAGGATTCATATCCTCACAAGGTTGGTCTTTGGCTGTGAAACAATCTTTTAGATCAACAATCATGTGCTAGGTGTGAGAGGTTCCATCAAGAAATATCAATAAGTGGCACATGTAGGTTCAAGGAAGGTAGCGATCCATAAGTGAGTGTCTAGAAGTATGCCACATCATCCAAAATGGAAATTTATCATCCTCAATGTGTACAATCAACCTCAAAGTGCCTCAAATACCCCCCACATGTGAGCCAAAGGGAAATAAATATGCATGAGTGTGCAATGAAGTGTCCAAATCAACAAGAAAGAGGCATAAGTATGATCCAAGTGGCATGTATGATGATGTGGCACCCCTGTCATGGATCACAATGTAGCGATGTGTATCTTGATGCAAACATGGATCCTAATGCATCATTACGGATCCTGAAGCAGTGTCACAAATCCCAAGGCAAGGTATGCATATTCCAATGCACAATACCCACATGACATGATGGGTATAACCTCCTAGCTAGTCTTTAATTGATGGCACTTGGTGACAATCTGTTAGAAAAACATAACAAGATGGGTTAATTTTAATATTTTCTTAAGTCTTACCTAATTGAATATTATTAACCATTATACATTAATCAAATCCTAATAAAAACCCATGTTTCCTAAGTTTTTAGGTTAAATATAGGCAATTGATGTGTAATGGAGATGAAAGGAAAAGGGAATGATTCCATGTGATGATCCTCAAAGTCTTAGACATGCATAGGTCATAATTTTTTTTATTTTTCGTTCATATAGCTTTGTTTTGGCTAAGAATTTTTTGTAATAGCCTTCTAGAGGGCGCTTATCATTGAGTTATCAACCTTGGCCTGTTTTTTACTACCTCTTTTAAGACTTTTTCTTTATATGTTCACTTTATTGAAAAAGTCCCTATTATTTAGACAACCAGGGACTAGGGGAATTATCCTTATAGTGAGGGGCATTTCTCAAGTTTATCTTTTTTGGATTTTTCTTATTAAATTTTTCTCTTCACCTCTTAGACTTAGTGGATTTATTTGATTCAGGCTATGACATTGACCTTTCCTTTTGACATTTGAGAAATCATACATGACATGATGCAATTATTTTTATGTGGATGGAAATGAATGATACTAGAGAGATGGAAATTGATTAACATGGTTAGGATATGGACAACACTATCTAGTCTAAAGACCCAATAGTATAATTTAGCCAAGGAAAAGACTCACTTCTAAGAGAAAACATGTTTCCCAAAATACCACAAGGGAATTAATAAAATTATGTATGTTATGAAATGATAATTGATAATCATTAGGTGTTTACAACTTCACGACACACCAAAAGGTTATATCATCATGTCCTAATAAGAATTAATACATGAAATTTCAATGGATTAAACTTGACCATACCATACCACTGTTGGAAGATTGGTTGTTGTCATTGATGTCAACCCTAGTCATGGGTTTTGGACTGCAAGATTGATAAAAATATTTGGACATGAAGGACAATGCACATGCATATAAAACACCCATGAATGGATAGTATACATCATGTTGTTTTCAATGGTATGTGGCAGGTCACGTGGATCCTCATGGTTGAGGAGAAATGAATTTTTGAAGATGACAAAGTGAATTGAAGAAGGAAGTACATGTAGGCCCTGAAGACAATTAAAGAAAAGAATTACAAAATAAGAAAGTGTCAGGTTGGCCCTAATGTTAAAAGGAAGTGACATAAATGGTATAAATAAACATCATTATACATTCATTTGATACAATTCAAATTTTAGAGGAAATAAGAAGTAAATAAGGTCGGATTTCAAGGGAGGATGAAGTCTTTTGGTGATGTGTTATAAGGTATGTTATTTTCAGGTCATCTTACCATTGTTTCTATAACTTTTTTTCTAGAATGGTTCAGATGGTGAAATCTCTATGGTATTGATAAGACATATCAAGGTACCTCTAGTAAAAATTTCATCTCTTGATTCACTATAATTATGGAGATACACTCTGTGGAAGATAGGGTTTGTGACCAATCCTGAAGCTAGTCAATAAATAGGTGTTCTGGGTAAAACAGTCATAACTTATTCATCGAGAATCCAAATGACGTGGGAAAAATTTCATTATAAATTGTACGGACTGCAGTTTCTTGTTTGTGAGTTTCAGAATCGGATGTTAAATATTGAGCGTGGGGCATTCTATACAAGTTCAGTCTCCTGAATAGACCAGAATTGAATAAAGTCTACCATTCTTTCTATAAAAACAATTTGAGGATTCAAGGAGTGAAACTTGGAGGAGTTTCAAAGAATACATTAAGTAATATTATCTATAGAATCAAATTACTCCAAGAATTGAAGAATTGCATAAATTGAAGAAGTCTCAGGAAGCATTATCAGGTTCTATGTGATGATTGGTTGATGGTGATGATTTAATGTAAAGTTTTATTATCTCTCATATACTCTTGGGTGGAAGGAAGGGGTAAGGATGGAGAGTTCAAATCTCTCTTGATATTGGAGGATTGTATCTTCCTCTTGGAGGTTTATCCCTCCCTTCACATTTGGAAGCTGTAGCTACCTTTGGAAGTCATTACTTCCCTTGAACAATAACTATTGATTATTTCTCATATATTGTGCATGGTGTACTATGGTGTATTGGTGTAAATGTTATACTAATGTTCATTTATCATTGGATATAATTGAATGGTTTAAGTATAAGTTGAAAAAGGTTTTAAATTTTACTTGATACTGATTCACCCCCCTCTCAGTACCAATAATTGGTATCAGAGCGGGTTACCTTCAATACAGTTTAACCACTGGTAGGAAGATCCTAAGAAGAAATGGAAGACAAAATTCCAAATGGGATTCCGCCATTTGATGGAAGAAATTTTGAATACYGAAGTTACAAGTAATAGAATGGAAACTTACTTGAAATCTATTGGGGTAGATGGTTGGTTCTCAGTTGCTTCAAGATACAATTCTTTGAAGAAAMCAAAGACTGCAGCTCAGAAGGAAGCAAAAAGGAACAACAAATTGGCAATAGATACCATCCTGGATGGATTGACAGATTTAGTGAAATCCAAGGTGGGATCATGTGCATCATAAAAAGAGCTTTGGGACAAGATACAATACCTTTATGTAAGGGAAGACGCAGAAGAAGAAGAAGAAGAAGAAGAAGAAGAAGAAGAAGTTGAAGCAAATTACAACATCTCAGATTTCAAATAAGAAAATAGAGGTCAATTCTTTTTCTTTAATTGTGAAGGAGTAGGTCATGTTGAATTTGAATGTCCTCATCCAAGGATTGAAATAAATGACACTGAAGAAGAAAATTCCAATGAAGAAGAAGAAAATCATGAAGAAAAAAATATTCAACAAGAAGATCATAATCTTAAAAAAATGAAGCATGTTGAGATTGAAAATAGAAATCTCAAAGACACACAAAGAAAACTAATAAGTGAATTGGGTAGTTGTGAAAAGACAGTTGTAATCTTGAAGAAACAATTAGAAGAATTTGAGAAACTAAGAGAAGAAACCAATTCCTTGAAAACTCTACTCAAAGAAGAAATAATAATAGGAGAAGTAAGGAATGTTCAAATGATGAAGAAAGAAGAATATTGTGAGAAACTTGAACAAGAAGTTGTCGCATCGAGGAAGAGCTTAAGAAACTCTCAAGTGCCAAAAGACTTAACACATCTTGGATACATGGGTGAAACTTCATACAAAGAAGATGAAAATACCAACAAGAAGGTTGAAGAAAGAGCTACACAGACAATTGATGAGAAGTGGACCAGGATACCAGAAAGAAGGAATGATTACAAAATAGATGAATGTCCAAGAAGACCTCCTACCTTCAAGAATCAAAGAAGCTTCAATCAGTATGAAGGAAACTGCAGAAGAATAGATCATGAACCCAGATGGACTACATCACAAAGAATCCCACTTAATCCAAGGTATCAACATTTCTTTCTTGGTCATTGCTATACTTGAAATTTTTTTGGACATAAGGCAATTAATTGCAGAATCAATGAAAGGAACACATACGCAAGAAACATGAATGGTGTAAATAGAAGATATGGAAATAATCATGGATTTGTCAACAAAAGTTATAATTCATTTTCCCCATTGATGGAAAAAAATATTGCATGCTACAAATGTAATTATCTTGGTCACAAAGCACAAGATTGCAGATATATGAATGAAGATGTCCCTATGCCAACCACTGTATGGAGAAGGAAAGAGATTCCAAACAATGAATATTGTCGAATAGCATTGACCGCTAAAGAATGTAAAGAAGAAGATGAATGGTACATAGACAGTGGATGTTCTTCACACATGACTGAAGATCAAGAAAATTCATCATCTTGAAAATAAAGGGTGGCAATGTTGCATTTGGAGATGACTCATCTGCCAAAATACTTGGAGAAGGTGTAGTAGAGCTTGGAAGAAAAAATGTAAAAGCAAAGAATGTTCTATTGGTTGAAGAATTGAATCATAATCTACTCAGTGTTAGTA
>ML784404.1:299055-315700 GCA_009831015.1 Picea engelmannii
ATGGTTGAGGAGAAATGAATTTTTGAAGATGACAAAGTGAATTGAATAAGGAAGTACATGTAGGCCCTGAAGATAATTAAAGAAAATAATTACAAAATAAGAAAGTGTCAGGTCGGCCCTAATGTTAAAAGGAAGTGACATAAGTGGTATAAATAAACATCATTATACACTCATTTGATACAAGTTTAATTTCAGAGGAAATAAGAAGTAAAGAAGGTCGGATTTCAAGGGAGGATGAGGTCTTTTGGTGGTGTTCTAAGGTATGTTATTTTCAGGTCATCTTACCATTTTTGCTATAACTTTTTTTTCTAGAATGATTCAGATGGTGAAATCGCTATGGTATTGATAAGACATATCAAGGTACCTCTGGTAAAAATTTCATCTCTTGATTCGCTATAATTATGGAGATACACTTTGTGGAAGATAGAGTTTATGACCAATCCTAAAACTAGTCAATAAACATGTGTTCCGGGTAAAATAGTCATAAATTATTCATAGAGAATCCAAACGACGTGGGAAAAATTTCATTGCAAAGAGTATGAACATTAGTTTCTTGTGTGTGAGTTTCATAATCGAATGTTAAATATTGAGTGCGGGGAATTTTGTACAAGTTCGGTCTCTTGAATAGACCAGAATTGAATAAAGTCTACCATTCTTTCTATAACTTCTTTTTGGGGAGGATTAAAGGAGTAAAACTTGGAGGAGTTTTAGAGAATACATTGAGTAATATTATCTACAGAATTAGAGTACTCCAAGAATTGAAGAATTGCAGAAATTGAAGAAGTCTCAGGAAGCATTATCAGGTTCTATGTGATGATTGGTTGATGGTGATGATTTAATGTAAAGTTTTATCATCTCTCATATACTCTTGGGTGGAAGGAAGGGGAAAGGATAGAGAGTTCAAATCTCTCTTGATATTGGAGGATTGTATCTTCCTCTTGGATTTTTATCCCTCCCTTTTCATTTGGAAGCTGTAGCTACCTTTGGAAGTCATTACTTCCCTTGAACAATAACTATTGATTATTTCTCATATATTGTGCATGGTGTACTGTGGTGTATTGGTGTAAATGTTATATTATTGTTCATTGCTCATTGGATATAATTGAATGGTTTAAGTATAAGTTGAAAAGGGTTTTAAATTGTACTTGATACTGATTCACCCCCCTCTCAGTACCAACAACCACATAAAAGCACATATATCATATGATGAGCTAGACATAAATGAACTACATCACAATAGAGCTAGAATGATCATGTCTCAATGGAGAAAAATGAAGGAATCTATCTAGATTTGATGAATATGTGCATGATATTTCATGCAAGAAATGACGTGACACCCTTGCGAGAGTATCCAAAGGTCATTACCCCTGAGAGGGTAAGTACATTATTATTAAAATGAACTTATTCAACAAAATGCTATGTAATAGAGATTACATCTATCATATAATCCCTCAAGCTAATTAACATTGAATTATCTAACATTGATTGGAGCTAACATCAACCATATTCATTGGTTGTTTATGATCTTGCCTGAGGCAAGGTCATCAAGTACCTTGCTTCTATTTCCTATTACAAAAGGTCAAGAAAGGTTGGATCCATTAGAGTGATCTGAAAAAAATAAGTCATTTAGCATCACCTTGCTACCTTTTGAGGTTGAACTAAGGTCCCATAATACTTTGTACCAAAATGTGGAACTCCATTCTAATTCTTCATGTTTTTTTTTCACATCCTTTAACTCCTGCAACTGGTATCCAATTCTCAATTTGATTTTTGTTACCCCCCTAGGATAGGGGTAAATAAGAATATCATATCTCGAGGCCCACGTGTAGCAGACATGGATTTTCGAGAGTTTGATGCTTATCATATCCCACAAATCCCCTCTACTTTACCACAGAGCAATATCCACTACACCGGCTTGGTTCCAAGAAGACAATAGGTCTTTTTGCATGAGGTAACAAGTCTAGTCTTGTGGTAAGTGTCAATTTAATATTTGAAGCATTTGAGCATGTTGCAAAGAAGCGTTTCTTGATTATGGAATGTTTTATTGGAAATTATACCTTTTGCCTAATTTCACCTTGGTGGTTGTCATTATGTCCTAGCAAGTTGGTCACCCTCGGGAAAAGGGTTTCTATTGGGTAGTTCCTTGAAGGTTCATCGTACCATTCCCATTCATACTTACCATTTTCCAAACTTCTTCCCCTCTGTCCTCTTATATTTTGGGTTTTTGGGTTCATTGATCCCAAGAAAGGATTGTACCTCATTTCATGGGAAGAAGTGACTAAAGGCCCAAAGGTGTTGTAGCTGGAAAAAGTTAAAATCAAATTATTATCCTTCCAGATGTTTGCCCTAAGGTCTCGATATCAATGAAATGCTTCTCCATAAGAATCAAGGACCTTCTAAACACATAATTAATAAATGTCTTGCTTGTTGAGGAAATGCATTTTACGGTGTCTCTTACTTTTCATTGCATATGGAACTTTGTGTGTTTTTAGCTTCAAGTGGCATTGCGATACTCTTTACTTTCCATTGCACATAGTACTCAATGTTTCATACCATAATGAATTAATGGCAATAAAATGGCTTGGAAAAATGTTGCATCGCAGATGAAGGGTAGTACACCCTCCACAAAGGCACCCATAAATGAGACAATACGAACCCTTTTATGTCAAGACTCCATGCCTAGAAGTATTTCCCTAATCCATCTCATATTCATTACATGACTTATATGGGGTCTTCTTTGGAAACATTCATTGACTTGGGGATTGGCCTACCTAATAGGGCAGCATGACACCCCTCCCATACCTAAATTAGGGAAAACTTATAAGGTCTTTGAGCATTTGTTTAGTTTGAAAAGGGGGGTTTGATGCACATGTTTGTGTGGTTCTTGTATTAAATATGGCTTACGTGGAATGATACATGTGACTTGTGGACCCTTGGAGGGCATACTTGATTGTCTTTGCGGGACCTTGCCCATAGGATGGACGTTGGACCCCACATGAGGAGGACCATAGATGATGATCATTTCACATGCAATAAGAAGGGTTTCAACTTTGGAGGCACCTTATTATCAATAGAGGATGAGGCTCAACCCTTCTCTACTTGGACGTTGGCCTTTGGAGGCCTAGACATCACCCTTCTATCCCTTGACGTCACCTAGGGGCTAGGGCTTGATGGATCACTTGATGGATTGATGGAGAAGGAATGTAGCATGGACCTTGGCACATGAGAGAGGGACACGTGGAATTTGGAGGCCCAAAATTCCACCTTTTCAACCTTGAGAACACTCTTATGAGCCTAGCATCACCCTACTAGGGTATGTTGTCACCCTCTTCAGGGTTTTATTTCATGTAAATTTAATTTTGTAAATTGAAAATACAATTTAAGGGGCCAACCCCTCTTGAAGAGACATAACTTTTACTTTGAGTCTCTTGGATGGCTAGGGTTTTCATAAAAATATGGCTATCCAAGACTCATTTTTATCATCACATTCATCTCACACATGTGAGAGACTACTTCTGAAATTTTCTCTATTTAAGGGTTATTGACTCTTTTTACTCATGCGCTATCTCTTGCAAGTCAAGTTTGGATGCTCTTTTGTTGATTTTTGGATGATGTTGCTGAAATTATGGTTTATTCTTGTCATATCTTGGTGAAGTAAGTAAATTTATGAAAATTCATTTCATGCTATTGAATGTTTATGGTAAATTTTACTTGTTCATATTGAATATCTTACTTGATAAAACCCTAAGAGAGGAGCATAAGTGCTTCCTCCTCTCACAAGGTTAATTTCATCCATAAATTTGTGAAGGAAATCTTACCCATGGTTAGACTCCTAAATCCATAAAGTTCTATCACTTTAGGAGTTTGATTCTAGACTCTTGATTGTGATCTAGTTGAAGTACTTACGAAGGGAGGAAAGGTTACTAGAGCCCAAATTTTCTTGCACTCTAGAAAAACCACTCTCCTCAAGGTTTAAACCCTAAGGCCCTGTTATTGCACAAGTTATAGGTAGGGAAAATCTCGACCCAACTTTTGAATAAAAGGTATGGAAAACCTTACTCAAGCATTTTCAGATCTTATCGGGCTAAGCCAAGATAATTGAGAATGTCACCTGGGGTTTATAGCTTTAAAACAATAACTTAATCCACAAGGGATCAAGGATGGTTTTTTTTATATATTATACGTAATTGTGCAAAAAAAATAAACTTAAACAAAATTTATATAAATGTGTACAAAAATTATATGAGTGTGTGCGTGGAGATAACATCAAAAGAGTGAACCGGATCATTAAAATACATATGTGAGATTGAAATAGTAATCTTTTTTTTTTTTATTGATTTCGTTATGAGATACAAGACTGGATTCTCTTTACAAACCTCTACGAGGATAGGGACCAAAGTCATATTTAGAAGCCTCTGATGGGCACCATACAAAACGACTATGACAACAAAATAAAACTAAAGCTAAAGATCTGGATTAGCTTGCCACAAAATGTTGTCACTTGAATCTGCAAGATATTCTTTATTAGTCATGAAATTCAATTCATAAACAAACAAGAACACACAGACTGACAAAGATAAATCTTACACCTTTAAAACAAGCTATTGAAATATGTGATTCAATTTTGAATATTGTTGCCGTCAATAAGACCCTATTGTTATCAAGAGGGTTAAGCCTTCTAACAAACTCATAATGAATGAAAATTGAAAGTTTCTCACTAGTATAGAGAAAACCTTATGGTTGTAGTTCTCCTTCTATTCTCTCCTCCTTGTCTCTTCCTTTCATTGAGATTTTATTCCTTCTCAATAAGTTATGGTAGTTCAACTAACTTTTTGGTTAAGCTTAACTAGATTAACTAATTAGTTGAGACAATATAATAATATTATATTTATGTAAGGGTCTAATTAAATAATAACTAAATAAGTGGGACCCCTTGTGACTCCCATTTTCATTTCTTTTAATAATCATCAAACATGAAATATAAAACCTCAATCATTTGATTCAAACATCCTCCTTGTAACTCTCGTTCTCATATTTATAATCAAATATTTAAATATCAGCAAAATATAACATGACCATAACCAAAAATAACATTATATCCATGTTGTCCAAAAAAAAACCCTAAACATATGCTTGTTTTCCAAAACATTGTCCAAGTAAACAAACTATTCTCAATAAAAAATAACATAAAATATCATTAAAAACCATATTTACTATGAGAGGCATTTGGATTCTTTTCACAGTTGTCCTCTTTTGATCTTTATGTGGCAGCCTTAGACTGATTGGAACCTTGAGGTTCAAATTCACTGAGAACATGAGAACAATCATCTTTGAGATGAAGATGAGAGGACACAGATTCAGAGGACTCTTTAGATGACTTGGAGAGAGTGGCCACTCCTTTTCCCTTATCTTTCTCAAGCTTGGGAACATAATTTTTTAGCCTCTTACTATCATGAGAAGCCTGAACTGGTGAGAAAACATGATCATCTTTAGGAATTGGATTTTTTAGGGGTGGAGGAGGGGGTAACAACAAAGACGCAATAGGCCAAACATGGTGATGAGTAGCAGGTTGTTGGACAATCTCATGCCAACCATCATTGGCAGGATGTTCTCATTGCATAGAGACATGGGGGGGAACACGAATACCAGAAAAGTTTTGATGTGGTTGAAAGGGAAGCCTCTCAGGTCGGGGATGGAGGATCCCATGGCCAACCAGGTTAAAGAATCTAGCTTGAAAGAATCGATATAATTCATGTGGATCAGCATCAAAATGTATTGAAAATTGTGGCCTTCTATGGCCCCTCTCCCAATTTCCTCTGCCTCTATTATTACCTATTCCATTACTGCCTCTACTAAAGAAGATCATCCTGAAGAAATATTCCAACATGTCATGAAAAAAAATATTAACAATCCATGCATAAGACTCTACCTAAATACAATCAAAATGTTGGCTCTATTATTCACCACAGAAACACATGCAATCCATCCATCAACACCTTAAAACTTCATCAATCAATTTCCATTTAAATAGGGAGTGTTAGGGATATTGGGAATATGAGGGGTTTATAATGTGTAAAAAATGGTAGCATGGATGGGACAAGATAAACACATATTTTTCAAGAAAATGCAGAAGTAGCAGAGACTGTATCTATATCCAACTTTCAAACACCAGTTATCAACCATCTTTTATATTAATCCCTTTTCTTTCCATAAATAATTTTAAATTCATAATAATAGAACATGGAGTGTTTTAATGTATTTGGGAGGATGAGGGGCATATAATGTGTGAAAAATGGTATAATGAAAGGGAAAATAATGACTATTGTTCTATTATATGCAATACAAAAAATGCCATCATCACCAGCATTTGCCAAGATTTCCCGTTTTTTAATAATTCAAATCCAATACACATTTGTTTCAAAACCCTAGGAATTCTCCAAGACTATCCATTGTACACTTTTTATTTATTTTATTCACAGAGTTCTTTTTTAATAATATACTTACAACGTAATCATTCCAACAACTAAAAACATACCACATAAAACGCGCGATGGAACACAACATAATCCAACAACTCTTCAACATCCGAGGTTGGTATTACTACTTTTAATACTTGTTGTGTAGCAGACTGGGTTCGAAACCCATGTGCAACTGGTGCTCATTTATTTTAACATTATACAGTTTTCAAAATCAACCAAAAACCACGTGGATAATCAACCAATGAACCAAGATTTATTGCAAATAACAAATCTTCCCATTGTTGGGTTAATCACATACATCAAGACTAGAGTTTGAAACTTGTAATTTCCATACATTAATAGAAAAAATGAGGTCTAGGTGAACGCAAAGGTGAAACCTTCACAAAGCGTTTGTGACCAAAAAACATTTAACCATCTCTTAACACGGACTTTACATAAACCTCTTCCACATACCTCTCATGGTGGCCGTAAGGAAAATATATTCATACATATACAAACAATTGACAGACAATTTGAAGGAGTTACAAATCTTCCAAGACTGGGTAATGGCATTAAGAAAACAACCATTCTTTTATCTCACAGAGAAACGCTCGAATTTTAATGACCAAAGACGAGTGAAACCCGTACAAAGTTTTCCATAATTATTTGCTAATAGGAATAACAACATAGCAGTATTCATTTTGGACATAAGAAACCACATAATATGAACAAAAAGGAGTTTGAACACTATCATCAACTTGAAACACTTGAATACTAACCAAGAGAACCTCCACCTTAAATTCCATTACACAGTCGATACCCTTATGTATTAAACTTTGAAAAAACACAGTCTATAAGAAAATGCAAGAGAAAACATTATGATTTTATTCTAAGCAGAGCTATATTTCATGGATGGAGGAATAAGAGGTATCATACATGTATGGAGAATGCCAGGAAAACCACAAACACGACTATTTCTTCCAAGGCCAAGGAAAATGAAGGCAATACCAACCAAATAAATCAACCAACCAAGTGAGGGTGGCGACCTCAAGGTAGGGTTAGAGTGAAATGCAGTAATTGCACATTGTATCTTACATTAATTCCATCAATCATATCCCATTACAAGCGCACCAACACCTCCGGTTCATAATCCATTATAGTTACCAAATAACAACTTAATACAAAGTTGAATTTGCCACCTTCCATAAGGTTTTAAGTTTTATGTGAGTGCTTAACACTTAGCACAAAGTATATCGTATGTGCCACATTCATTGCTAGGAAAGCATTTTCACCCTTCAAAATTAACCAATGTCCATGATAATCACAAGAATTCATAAGTGCAATATGCCATAACCAAATATATCCTATGCTTAGAGTTTAAATCAACCAGTCAAAATAGATGTTCAACAGAATAAACCAAGATGCTCATTAAAACAACATATTTTCCCTTTGAATTAACTCTCCAATAAACTATCATTTGCCCATTTCACTTGGAAAGCGGTTTCAAATTTTTAAAATTATAGAGTCATTTTTTCCAAAAGAGACACGAGAGCATAAAAAGACGAGGCATCCTTCATCATCATTCACATATGGGGTCCCACCTATCTAGTATATTATTAATTATATATAAATAATAAGGAATTGCAACCTATTTACAGGCAGGGATACATGTTAAGATTTTTGGTGTCAACAAAATGATGACTCCACAGGGAAATCAGTTCTCAACAGATTTAGAACTCAAAAAATTTTGGTTTCGCAAACCAAGAGAAATAGATGATTAAAAAAAACAGTTGGAAATAATAATTATGCAACCGGGGGGGAAATATGGTTTAAGGGAAATAATGAAAGGATACTTTGCAATAACTTATGGAAAGTGATACGTATGAAGGGGTTTGGTCCTGTATGCATAAAATTTGAACAAGACATAACTGATAATGCTTCTTAAATTTCTAAGGAGAATGCTTCTGATATGCTCTTGAATCTCAGGATGGAGGGAAGAAAGGGATAGCAGAAATAGGGAAGAAGACAAAATCAACTATCCTACAACAATATTGAAAGAAAAAAGCAATTTCAGTGATGTCTGAAAGGAGGACATCATGATAGTTGTGTGTATCTTATTTTTCATCGATAAACAATATTTACAGAATGACATTGTTATAGAAAAACTGATCTAGACTTTATTTCTGATTATTACGTGAAGCAAACAAAATAAATTGAAAACTCAACAAACCAAAGTAAAAAAGAAAACAGTAAAATAAAATACTATATACAACAATCATTTTTATACAAGCGTTATGATCAAGTTGGTTCCACATAATGTTTCAAGTGGGAACCATTAGTACTGTAAGAGAAAAATTGCTCTTACAAATCCTTTAAAAGGTATGAGTTTGCACCTAGGATACAAGTGATTTTGAAAGGAACTAGTCATAATTTTTGGAACTTAGAATGTCGTCCTCTCTCAGCATGAGTTGAGTCCCATAGTAGGACTTTGTCATCAATATTGAACTCAACAGCCTTTGCTCGTCTGTTAAAATACTTTTTCACAGTTTACTGCCTTTTTTTATGTTCTCCAAGGAAAAACTCATTTTTTCTTCCAGAGCTAACAATGCATTTATCCTTTTGGGAACATTGGAATAATTTAATTCTTCAATATGTAACATTAGCCGTAAGGAATAAAGCTCCATCTCAGTAGGCAGAATAACCTCTTGGCCATATACAAGATGAAAGGGAGTAAATCTTGTTCTTGTTTTGGTGGTTGTGCGATCTTCCTAGAGAGCGTAAGTGAGAAGTGTGTGCCATTGGAGAGGTTTATCTTCTATGATCCTTTTTATGATCCTAACCAGATTCTTGTTAGTGGAATCTACTTGCCCATTTACCTGAGGGTAATAAGCGGATGAAGTGAAATTTTTTAACCCTAAATTAACCAGAAACTGAGTCAATTTTGTAGAAATGAAGGTTGAGCCATTGTCTGTAATGATCTCTAATGAGATACCAAATTTGGAAAATATGTTAGATTATAGGAAAAAAACTACCTGCTCATCATGTGTGTGTCTAAGAGGGACAACCTTAGTCCACTTAGTAAAGTAATCAGTGCCTGTCAAAATAAAGATATGCCTTAAAGAAGATGAAGGATTGGTAGGACCAATAAAGTCTAGGCCCCATGTAGAAAAAGGGGAATATGGGAGGACGGGTTGTAAGGGCATGGAAGAAAGGCGTTCTTTCCCATAAAATTGTTGGAACTTATCGCAATATCTTGCGAATTTATAGGAATATTTGAATATCGAAGGCCAATAGCAACCATTTCTTATTATCTTAAAATCAGTAGCCTTAGAAAACAAATGGCCATCGATGTGGATGATAGAAGCTGATGATCCATGAATTTCATGCAACAATTTATGTGCTTCTTCATCATTTACACATCGAAGTAACAAACCATCGGCAGATATCCTAAACAAAGAGTCTCCTAAAATGATATACCTGGAAGAGTCGAGGCGAAGTTTCCTTCTCTGGTGAGGATCTAAGTTATCTGGGCATTTTTTATGCTGCAAATAATACACCATATTTTTTTACCAAGGATGCTCAGCTATAGAAAGATTTTGATTTTCAATATAAAATATTGTTGAAAGAGGATTATCCTGATCATCAAGTTCTTCACTTGGTTTAGGGTGTTGAGCTAAGTGAAGGGATAAGTCTCGTCCTTTGATCGTCTTTGAATTCATGATCATCAAATCAAGCTCCTGAATTTTGGAAATCCAATGTGCAAGTTTTCCTGAAAGATAAGTTTGTGAAAGCAGAAACTTGACAACAAGCAAAGAGAATTTTACCTGCTTGTTTGCCTAAAATAAAATGGCGAAATTTATCTATAGCCTTAACAAGAGAAAAGACATGTTTCTAAATACAAGAGTATTTGATTTCATCGTTTGATAAACTCTGGCTCATGTAAGCTGTAGGTTTTTCATTGTTTTGGTCATCACTTTGTAAGAGGATAGCATAGATCGCTTCCTCGGTGGCATTGGTATATACAATAAAGTCTTTCTCAAAATCAGGTTTCGTCGAAACCGGTGCAGAGCTGATTGCTTTATTAATCCTAAGGAAAGCATTTTTGACGTCATCTGTCCAAGAAAAAGAATCATCTTGCTTCAGAAGATTTTGAATTGGTTTAACCATGACACCTAAATCTGGAACAAACCTACAGACAAAATTGATAATTCCAATTGGGCCTGAGATATGATCATTTTCATGACGTTATTATACACTTTTTCCATATGTACATATGTGTGTTTTCATATTTTAAAGGAGCTTTTTGAAGCATTTTATGGTAAATCGGTATGATCGCCATAAGGTATGTGTAACTTATGTTTAATGATTGAATCAAGTATAATTTATCATGTTTTTATGCTTCCAAGAGTTAATTCACATTTTTCTGGTGTTATAGGGAAAAAATGCACCATTTTCTGGTTCCAACACTTGATCCGACACTCATTCCGGCACTTGTTCCGACACTCGTTCGAGCACCCAGTATTGCACAAAAACGCAAGGCGAGTTGGCGGTTATGTCATTGATGGCCATTGATGGACAAATCGGGCACCTGGGTTTTGTTTATCCTTGCCCCCTCCAGCTACTAAGCTCCTGAAAACTCAAATTCAGTTGTCCAAAGAAGGAAATTATTGGCTTGCTCCATTTTGTCAGTTAGGGCATCATTTATTGTAATTTTCCGAAATTAGAAGTGGTTCGACCCTCCTGAGGTCAGCCACTTGGGTTGTAATCTTATAAATACTGATAGGATGCTCAGTAGATTGTTAACCAAGTAGAAGAGCCAGTGTATTAGAGACAAATTCGTTTTTTCTCCATTTTGATATTTTGCATTGCCGAAATTGTGCCAAAACTATGTTTTCAAGCTTTAGTGGTGGATTTGCCTTGTTAAGCTCGTGGTGTGATTTTAGAGAGTGACCACGACTTGCTGGGGGGCCCACCAGCAGTCTGGTAACTCTCTGTGTTTTGTTTATGTATTTCATCATTTAAATTGTTCTTTTATTTTTTGTACATGCATGTTTTATTGTGTTAATTAACTTGTTGTAATTTAATTGTTTTATTGCTCTTTTGCAGGTTAGTGTGATGGATTATGTTAGCATGAATTAGTTTCGTAGAATAGGAATGGATATGAAGATCCCTAGACTAACCCCGTGTGCAAATTAGAAGATAGATTATTCTTTCTTTCATAATTTTATAAATAAGCTTAAAACAGATTTTTTTAATTAGAATAAAATAGAATCTTATCTGGGTTTTCTTTGACATGGATTTTGATGGATGGATAGATTTCATTTCAATTTTTAGTTATAGTTGTTGCTTACTTCAGTTTTAGATAGATTCCGTTTGCGTTGTTGGTTGATGTAATTGTCAATTTACTTTTTAATATCATAGTTTAAATTTCTGTTTTTAATTCATTTCCTTATTATAGTTTGAATAATTAAAGTAGACATAGCATAGTTTCCCTTTACGCAATTTATTTTCATAGATTAAAGTGCAATTAAATTTCTTAGTTAAATAATGATGATCTCATTATGTTGTTGATGGTTTGCACATGAATATGCAGGGTATTTAACATTATTTTTGTTATGACTAAGTTTTCATTGGATTGTTTAATCCATACCTTTCATTTTGCCATTGAGATTAGTGTCGAGTTTATACCGTTGGAATTGTCCTTTGTTGTCAAGTGTCATTGAGATATCATCTGTCACCACCGAAGGCATTCACACAATCACCAGCATTATATTTGAGTGTCATAAGATTAAAGCTAGTTTCTTGCTTTTGTAGATTAGAAGAGATAGTTTCTTGTTTTCATAGATTAAGGTAAAGCATTTAGTTGTTATTTCTCCTTGTTTTCAATAGAATAGATTTCATTTCATGCATTGCATTGAGCATTTAGATTTCCTTTCACGCATTAGAAATAGTTTTGCATTAGGCATTTAGTGCACTTGCCTCTTAGGCTAGATAGTTGTTCAATGAGAAGTCTTTGCTTACTTGTCCATTTGCTTTAGTAGGATAGATAGTTGTCTTTGCTTACTTGTCTTTTTCTTTAATAGATTAGTTAGGTGTCTTTGCTTACTTGTCTATTTGCTTTAATAGGTTAGATAGGTGCTTTTGCTTACTTGCTTATTTAATTGCTTTCATAGGGTAGTTGCTCATTGAATGTAGGTTGGCAAGTTAAAATAGTTTGTTTTCGTCATTTGCTTATTGGTATGCTTAGATAGTTGCTTATTGCTTATTGTTGAACTAGTTTGCTTTACATAGGGTTTTTACTCGCTTTCTTAGGAACTATCCATCGATCCTTGGCCAAAATATGCTTAGGTTACCTAATTTCCAATTGCTTAGTAGGGTTTGCTTATTCGATAGCTTTTCTTAAATAGATCAACCTTAGATAGCTACCTTCATTAGTTAGACCATACTCCTACCAGCCTTCTACCTTTGGCATATATTTTGCTACAACTCTGAGTTTACTTACCCCGGGTTGAAAATTTAAATTGAGTGTATTTTAGTGTCTTTTTTAGTACATATAAATCACCTAATATTTTGACGTCGTTGCCGGGGAAACAATGTCGAAATTGTCCATTTTGATATTTTGATATTTGGAATTGTCTATTTTGATATTTTACATTGCCGAAATTGTGCCAAAACTGTGTTTTCAAGATTTAGTGGTGGATTCGCCTTGTTAAGCTCGTGGTGTGCTTTTAGAGAGTGACCACGACTTGTTGGGGGGCCCACTAGCAGTCTGGTAACTCTGTGTGTGTTGTTTATGTATTTCATTATTTAAATTGTTCTTTTATTTTCTGTACATGCATGTTTTATTGTGTTAATTAGCTTGTTGTAATTTAATTGTTTTATTGCTCTTTTGCAGGTTAGTGTGATGGATTATGTTAGCATGAATTAGTTTCGTAGATTAGGAATGGATCTACAGATCCCTAGACTAACCCCGTGTGCAAGTTAGAAGTTAGATTATGCTTTCTTTCATAATTTTATAAATAAACTTAAAACAAAATTGTTTAATTAGAATAAAATAGAATCTTATCTGGGTTTTCTTTGACAGGGATTTTGATGGATGGATAGATTTCATTTCAATTTTTAGTTACAGTTGTTGCTTACTTCAGTTTTAGATATATTTCATTTGCTTAGTTGTTGGTTGATGTAATTGTCAATTTACTTTTTAATATCATAGTTTAAATTTTTGTTTTTAATTCATTTCCTTATTATAGTTTGGATAATTAAAGTAGACATAGCATAGTTTCCCTTTACACAATTTCTTTTCATAGATTAAAGTGCAATTAAATTTATTAGTTAAATAATGATGATCTCATTATGGTGTTGATGGTTTGCACATGAATATGCAGGGTATTTAACATTATTTCTGTTATGACTAAGTTTTCATTGGATTGTTTAATCCATACCTTTCATTTTGCCATTGAGATTAGTGTCGAGTTTATATCGTTGGAATTGTCCTTTGTTGTCAAGTGTCATTGAGATATCATCTGTCACCACCAAAGGCATTCACACAACCACTAGCATTATATTTGAGTGTCATACGATTAAAGCTAGTTTCTTGCTTTTGTAGATTAGAAGAGATAGTTTCTTGTTTTCGTAGATTAAGGTAAAGCATTTAGTTGTTAGTTCTCCTTGCTTTCAATAGAATATATTTCATTTCATGCATTGCATTGAGCATTTAGATTTCCTTTCACGCATTATAAATAGTTTTGCATTAGGCATTTAGTCCACTTGCCTCTTAGGCTAGATAGTTGTTCAATGATAAGTCTTTGCTTACTTGTCCATTTGCTTTAGTAGGATAGATAGTTGTCTTTGCTTACTTGTCTTTTTCTTTAATAGATTAGTTAGGTGTCTTTGCTTACTTGTCTATTTGCTTTAATAGGTTAGATAGGTGTTTTTTCTTACTTGGTTATTTAATTGCTTTCATAGGGTAGTTTCTCATTGAATGTAGGTTGGCAAGTTAAAATAGTTTGTTTTCGTCATTTGCTTATTAGTATGCTTAGATAGTTACTTATTGCTTATTGTTGAACTAGTTTGCTTTACATAGGGTTTTTACTTGCTTTATTAGGAACTATCCATCGATCCTTGGCCAAAAGATACTTAGGTTACCTAGTTTCCAATTGCTTAGTAGAGTTTGCTTATTCGATAGTTTTGCTTAAATAGATCAACCTTAGATAGCTACCTTCATTAGTTAGACCATACTCCTACTAGCCTTCTACCTTTGGCATATATTTTGCTACAACTCTAAGTTTACTTACCCCGGGTTGAAAATTTAAATTGAGGGTATTTTAGTGTCTTTTTTAGTACATATAAATCACCTAATATTTTGGCGCCGTTGCCGGGGAAACAATGTCGAAATTGTCAATTTTGATATTTTGATATTTGGTATTGTCCATTTTGATATTTTACATTGCCGAAATTGTGCCAAAACTGTGTTTTCAAGCTTTAGTGGTGGATTTACCTTGTTAAGCTCGTGGTGTGCTTTTAGAGAGTGACCATGACTTGCTGGGGGGCCCACCATTAGTCTAGTAACTCTCTGTGTGTTGTTTATGTATTTCATCATTTAAATTGTTCTTTTATTTTTTGTACATGAATGTTTTATTGTGTTAATTAGCTTGTTGTAATTTAATTGTTTTATTGCTCTTTTGCAGGTTAGTGTGATGGATTATGTTAGCATGAATTAGTTTCGTAGATTAGGAATGGATCTACAGATCCCTAGATTAACCCCGTATGCAAGTTAGAAGTTAGATTATGCTTTCTTTCATAATTTTATAAATAAGCTTAAAATATAATTTTTTAATTAGAATAAAATAGAATCTTATCTGGGTTTTCTTTGACAGGGATTTTGATGGATGGATAGATTTCATTTCAATTTTTAGTTATAGTTGTTGCTTACTTCAATTTTAGATATATTTCATTTGCTTAGTTGTTGGTTGATGTAATTGTAAATTTACTTTTTAATATCATAGTTTAAATTTCTATTTTTAATTCATTTCCTTATTATAGTTTGAATAATTAAAGTAGACATAGCATAGTTTCCCTTTATGCAATTTATTTTCATAGATTAAAGTGCAATTAAATTTCTTATTTAAATAATGATGATCTCGTTATGTTGTTGATGGTTTGCACATGAATATGCAGGGTATTTAACATTATTTCTGTTATGACTAAGTTTTCATTGGATTGTTTAATCCATGCATTTCATTTTGCCATTGAGATTAGTGTCGACTTTATACCGTTGGAATTATCCTTTGTTGTCAAGTGTCATTGAGATATCATCTGTCACCACCGAAGGCATTCACACATCTACCAACATTATATTTGAGTGTCATAAGATTAAATCTAGTTTCTTGCTTTTGTAGATTAGAAGAGATAGTTTCTTGTTTTCGTAGATTAAGGTAAATCATTTAGTTGTTAGTTCTCCTTGCTTTCAATAGAATAGATTTCATTTCATGCATTGCATTGAGCATTTAGATTTCCTTTCACACATTAGAAATAATTTTGCATTAGGCATTTAGTACACTTGCCTCTTAGGCTAGATAGTTGTTCAGTGAGAAGTCTTTGCTTACTTGTCCATTTGCTTTAGTAGGATAGATAGTTGTCTTTGCTTACTTGTCTTTTGCTTTAATAGATTAGTTAGGTGTCTTTGCTTACTTGTCTATTTTCTTTAATAGGTTAGATAGGTGCTTTTGATTACTTTCTTATTTAATTTCTTTCATAGGGTAGTTGCTCATTGAATGTAAGTTGGCAAGTTAAAATAGTTTGCTTTCGTCATTTGTTTATTGGTATGCTTAGATAGTTGCTTATTACTTATTGTTGAACTAGTTTGATTTACATAGGGTTTTTACTTTCTTTCTTAGGAACTATCCATCGATCCTTGGCCAAAAGATACTTAGGTTACCTAGTTTCCAATTGCTTAGTAGGGTTTTCTTATTTGATAGTTTTTCTTAAATAGATCAACCTTAGATAGTTGCCTTCATTAGTTAGACCATACTTGTTGGATTACTGAGAGGGGGGGTGAATCAGTAATAACATAATTATAATCCTTTTTCTTCAAATGTTATATCAATGTAGAATTATTATCCAATAATGAGAAGTAATAAATAAACAATCACACACATACACAGTACACCAATGTTTTACGTGGAAAC
>ML784404.1:331116-349422 GCA_009831015.1 Picea engelmannii
CCTCCAAAAACTCCAAACCCTCTAGTTCAAACTTAGAGAGCATGAAACACTAAGTTGTCATTTACGCCATAATAACGTTGTCCTACAAGCCAAGATGAATTCTCTACAACGTTAGGTTGATGATATTGATGCCACCAATAATAGTCCCTGGATGCAATTTAAACACCACAAAAATCCTAAGTCAAAATCCCCCAAGAAAGAGGGAGAAGCTTCTAAAAGCTAATCCACCCCCTCCTCCGCAAGTTTAGTCATAAAGGGCAATTTCTTTTTGTTTGCAGTGGGACCTGCAAAATCTTAGGTGTGGGGGTAATGTTGGGCCCGAGATATGATCATTTTCATGATGTTATTATACACTTTTTCCATATGTACATATGCGTGTTTTCATATTTTAAAGGAGTTTTTTGAAGAATTTTATGGTAAATCCGTATGATCGCCATAAGGTATGTGTAACTCATGTTTAATGATTGAATCAAGTATAATTTATCATGTTTTTATGCTTCCAAGATTTAATTCATGTTTTTCTGGTGTTACAGGGCAAAAACGCACCATTTTCTGGTTCTGGCACTTGATCCGGCACTCGTTCTGACACTTGTTCCGACACTCATTCCAACACCTAGTATTACACAAAAATGTAAGGCGAGTTGGCGGTTATGGCATTGGAGGCCAGCGATGGAAAAATTGGGCACATGGGTTTTGTTTATCCTTTCCCCCTCCATCTACTAAGCTCCTGAAAACTCGAATTCAGTTGTCCAAAGAAGGCGATTATTGGCTTGCTTTGTTTTGTTAGTGAGAGCATCATTTATTGTAATTTGCCGAAATTAGAAGTGGTTCAACCCTCCTAAGGTCGGACACTTGGGTTGTAAGCTTATAAATACTTATAGGATGCTCAATAGATTGTTAACCAAGTAGAAGAGCCAGTGTATTAGAGACAAATTCATTTTTTCTCCATTTTGATATTTTACATTGCCGAAATTGTGCCAAAACTGTGTTTTCAAGCTTTAGTGGTGGATTCACCTTGTTAATCTCGTGGTGTGCTTTTAGAGAGTGACCACGACTTGCTGAGGGGCCCACCAACAGTCTGGTAACTCTCTGTGTGTTGTTTATGTATTTCATCATTTAAATTGTTCTTTTATTTTGTGTACATGCATGTTTTATTGTGTTAATTAGCTTGTTGTAATTTAATTGTTTTATAGCTCTTTTGCAGGTTAGTGTGATGGATTATGTTAGCATGAATCAGTTTCGTAGATTAGGAATGGATCTGCAGATCCCGAGACTAACCCCGTGTGCAAGTTAGAAGTTAGATTATGCTTTCTTTCATAATTTTATAAATAAGCTTAAAACATAATTTTTTAATTAGAATAAAATAGAATCTTATCTAGGTTTTCTTTGACAGGGATTTTGATGGATGGACAGAGTTCATTTCAATTTTTAGTTATAGATGTTGCTTACTTCAGTTTTAGATAGATTTCATTTTCTTAGTTGCTAGTTGATGTAATTGTCAATTTACTTTTTAATACCATAGTTTAAATTTCTGTTTTTAATTCATTTCCTTATTATAGTTTGAATAATTAAAGTAGACATATCATAGTTTCCCTTTATGCAATTTATTTTCATAAATTAAAGTGCAATTAAATTTCTTAGTTAAATAATGATGATCTCGTTATGTTGTTGATGGTTTGCACATGAATATGCAGGGTATTTAACATTATTTCTGTTATGACTAAGTTTTCATTGGATTGTTTAATCCATACCTTTCATTTTGCCATTGAGATTAATGTCGAGTTTATACCGTTGGAATTGTCCTTTGTTTTCAAGTGTCATTAAGATATCATCTGTCACCACCGAAGGCATTCACACAACCACCATCATTATATTTGAGTGTCATAAGATTAAAGCTAGTTTCTTGCTTTTGTAGATTAGAAGAGATAGTTTCTTGTTTTCATAGATTAAGGTAAAACATTTAGTTGTTAGTTCTCTTTGCTTTCAATAGAATAGATGTCATTTCATGCATTGCATTGAGCATTTAGATTTCCTTTCACGCATTAGAAATAGTTTTTCATTAAGCATTTAGTCCACTTGCCTCTTAGGCTAGATAGTTGTTCAATGAGAAGTCTTTGCTTACTTGTCCATTTGCTTTAGTAGGATAGATAGTTGTCTTTGCTTACTTGTCTTTTTCTTTAATAGATTAGTTACATGTCTTTTCTTACTTGTTTATTTTATTTAATAGGTTAGATAGGTACTTTTGCTTACTTTCTTATTTAATTGTTTTCATAGGATAGTTGCTCATTGAATGTAGGTTGGCAAGTTAAAATAGTTTGTTTTCGTCATTTGCTTATTGGTATGCTTAGATAGTTGCTTATTGCTTATTGTTGAACTAGTTTGCTTTACATAGGGTTTTTATTTTCTTTCTTAGGAACTATCCATCGATCATTGGCCAAAAGATACTTAGGTTACCTAGTTTCCAATTGCTTAGTAGGGTTTTCTTATTCGATAGTTTTGTGTAAATAGATCAACCTTAGATAGCTACCTTCATTAGTTAGACCATACTCCTACCATCCTTCTACCTTTGGCATATATTTTTCTACAACTCTGAGTTTACTTACCCCGGGTTGACAATTTAAATTGAGGGTATTTTAGTGTCTTTTTTAGTACATATAAATCACCTAACAATTCCCATGAAAGATTGAACCTCTTTGTTGGAGGTGGGAGCAAGAAGGTTTAGAATGGAAGTAATAATTTTGAGGTCTATGCTTATTCTTGAATAAAAAACAATATGACCGAGGAGCTTTCCCTCTGTGACACCAAAAATATATTTGGAAGGATTTAAAGAAATACCAAATTTTTTGCAACGCACGAGAAATTTTCTAAGATGACCAAAATGATCCAATTGGTTCTTTGAATAAACAGTCAAATCATCAAGATAAACTTGGATAATTTTACTGATTATATCTTCAAATTCTGTCTGCATAACGCTTTGAAAAGTGACATCTGCATTAGACAAGCCAAAAGGTGTGTGCTCATAAGAAAATGTTCCCCAACGTGTAGTTAGGAAGCGGAAAATGGTCTTTGACACTTTCTCTGTTCAATGCACGAAATTGACACATAGTCTAATCTGGCCAGTAGTTTTCTGAACAGGGACCAGATTTGAAACCCACTCGAAATACTTAACTGGAAAGATTATATTAGCTTTCAACATTTTTTCCAATTCTTTCTTAATAGTGGCTTTGAGCATAGGGTTAATAGGTATTTGTTTTTTCCTAACTGATTTTACCCCTTCCTTGATAGGAATGGCATGTTGTATGAGAGAAGGATCAAATCCATGAAGATCCTTGTATGACCATGCAAAAACATCTTGAAATTCATGGAGTAGTTCTATGAATTTCACCTTTTCTTCATCAGAACATTGGGCACCTAATTTAATGATCTTTTGAGATTCGTGTGTCCCACGGTTCAAGGAAATGGTATCACCAACTTTCCTTTTCGACTCCTCTTATTTGTGTGTTTCTTTGTTTCCTACATCACTTGACGAAAATGAACTTTCGAGAGGAGTCAAGCCTTTAGGAAATTTTTCATCTTCAATAGATATGATTTCCTTGGGATTAAATGATTCATTTTGTATGAAATCAAAAATGCCTTCATCACTCAGGAACACCTGCCATGATTCTATGTTATCGGGGATATGAGGACGATATAGAGATTGAAACGTACAATCGGGTCTTTGAGGAAAAAGTTGTTGAGTAGGGGACGTTGCAAACACAGCTAACCTATCGGTCATTGAATTAAGTTCCCTCTTAACATGAGTGATGTGAAATGATAACAAATTTGAAATGAGCATCCAAACAACTTGGGTATATCGTTTAAGAAACTTATTGCTTGGCGAATAAATCTTACGTACAAGATTCATAACAAGTTTGGAATCACCAAAAATTGTAAGGTGGCCACAACCAAGGTTATATGCATTTTTTATGTTTTTGAGGGGTCTGAGATCTCTTTAACTCAACAGTAGGAACCAAATCCACCTTAGAGGCCCAATTAGACTCTGCAGCATTTGATGGTGGAATAGTTCTCCAGATATTTCGATCTAGCTAATTTATCGATGGGCTTTACTTAGTGATTGACGTGATTTCTTTCTGTGAAAGTTCCTCCTTCAGATTAAATGTTCTCTTTTTGTCTTTTATTTTATTAGATGAGTCTGGTAGAATGAGGTGTGCTGGTATAAACCAACTGATAGAAGGGATTCTTAACTACTGAAGAAGGTTGAGCCTAGGATAACTCTCATGCTCAAGCATGTAGACAATGATATTCACACCTATTACAAGTCTAGTAATAATACCATAACTTGAAGGTATTTAAACAATGACTGAGATACAATTATTGAAAGAAAATACACATGCAATAAGATGAGTGCAAGAAAAACAACTTCTTTAGCTCTACCATCAATCACACATTAACAAAACGATTTGATTTTCATCATTAAGAACAAAAGAACTGCTAAAATATTGAAACAGATAGATTATCAATAGATTCAGAAACTCTTACTCATTGCAGCATCAATTATTGAAATAAAAAGTTGGAAGTAGTTCCTCCTTAATCCAATCACATAATGCTTTTGATAAACAAACAAATTTTTATCTCTGGTTCTAAACAAAACTTCTCAATTAAGGTTGCTCATAAATAGTTCTTTACAATTATCAAAAGGAGGGTTTCTCACCAAAAAAAAACCATCGACCTCATCTAAAAGGTCAATCCCCCTATATATAAAGAATAACTAACTAAAAATAGTTGCTACAAGTTTGTGTTAAGTAAAAAAAAATATTGCCACGTGGCGCTTGATCTCTTTGTTCTCTGGAAATCATCTCATGGTTCTACTGGAGTGGATGACTCTTCTCATATTATGACTACTTGATGAAGAGATCCACGCATGTATTAGCATACGAGAATATGTTTTGGTTCATTGAGGTTGGGAGGGTTTCCTCCACTTCTACTTCTCATTCTCTGTATTTGATGATTTTTGCACTCAAACGTTGCATAACTGCACGAGCTTTGATCAGATGTTCCATAAAATTTTGTAGTTTACCCAGTGTCATGCTTGCCACCTGTGTGGTATCTACTCCCTATGATGAGTCTTGTTCTACATGTCTCTTGACTATGTCATGCAAGTCGACAAAGTCTTCGGGTGAGACGAGCTCTGGGAGGCCAATGTATTTCATCTCTCGATTGATCTTTTCCTAACCTCTTTTGCACTCGGCCCACTTCTTTTGTATCTCTCACTGAGGTTCCTTGGCCATACTTACCCACTATTTGGTTTCTTTCCTGATTCGAGAGATGTTTCTATCCCTCAGGACTCGAATTCCATGCTCCTTTGTGTCTCAACCCTTCTGCACTACGCTGATGTAATCAATTTGTTCTACAACTTGGTATGCCTTTTCATACCATCTCTCCACATCCTTACAGGTTGTCAATTCCATAAGGGTATCTTCTTGATAATCAGCTACACATGCAGTGAAAATATGTCTTTCACTTGTGAACTTTTCATATGCATCTTGGAACTCACTCTTTAGGAAGATTATGGCCTGCGTTGAGTCTTGGTAATATTTTTCCAAGTGGCACAGATGGTCTATCTCTTTCAGTGAAATGGACAATTCTTTTTCATCTCACTTTGCTCGATCCAATGTGGCATTAGTGATAGACATCCATGTGTTGATGAGATCAGATGTATTCGTGTTTTCTGTGTTCAAAAGCTTCTCCTCCGTGGTGATGAGAATCAAGCTATCCATCATGAGTCTTCTTTTCTTGGTGGCCCTTATCATGATAGCTTTCCTCTTCTTGTCGTAAGAGATTGTTTGTATATCAAGGACCCCATCAACGGGCTCAAGGATTTGTTGTTCTCCCTAGGTCAGAGTGTCACCCAAGCTTCATGTTGTATGTATTTATTCTAGGACTAGTTCTTGTACTTCTTCCATATGTTCTGATGGCTCGAACTTCATTTGGTGTTCATCAGTTGGTAAGTTATCGACCAAAATTAAAGAGTCATTGATAGGCTCAGTACTTACTTTGTGATCGACTATCGAGGTGTCGATCTCTAGCTGTTGCAATTCCTCTTTTTACCCACCTGAATCTAAATTTTCCCTGGAGTTGTCTTTTGGGATCCCTGATAGGTCAAGAAACTTAGTGTCTAAGACAATTTTGACCTCATGGTATCCCTACGGAGGGTTTGGACCTGATGCATCGGGACTTGGATAAGATTTCCCCCCAGGTTCTTTCTCCTTTGTAATTGGTATCGGAGTTACAAGAGATACCTATGAACTCTCTTCATCATCATTGGTGGTTATTAGATAAAACAGGGGATTTGGCACACCCGTTTCACCTGGTGTTCTTGGACTCTCATATTGGGTTGGAATGGTCACTGGCAATCTGGCCTGTGGTGATGGAACTCTAGGATTTTCCAGACTGGTGGTTTCCTCCAGTTGTATTGACTATGATCCATTTAGCTCCTCTTTGATTGTGATTGGGTCATCTGGGGGGATCCTCATCATTTCTACTAGTTGAGGATCATTCTCTAGTTGCTCGATGACTCTTTGGGCTCCTTCTAGTAACAACATCCCCCTCCTTTGTGCCTCTGTGGTTTCTACTGCTCTGATTTCTTCTCTAACCCCGAGATCTTCTTGAGTCATTTGTTTTATTATTTTGACCTGCTCATCCATACTCGTAGATTTGAAACTAGTTATGTTCGGATTATCTTTTCTCTGTAATACCTCCTCCCTGTCCTGAGCACATTCGATACAAATTTAATCTTCAAACTTGTCATATGTGTATGGCTAGCAGGAAGAGACTTGTGAAGCATGTTGGAGAACTAGGCCTTTAGGGTCATGCTTGCAAGACCGGTATGTCAGGAACCTATATTCTAGCTTACTCAAACCTTCTTGTTTAGCTTGAGCAGTGCCCTTCACTATACAAAACCCTACATGGAAACCGTAGGGTATGAATGCTCATTTTTTGTACTTAACCAAAGTGGCATTATAGCCCTACAGGATAGTCTAGTAACAGATTTATCCTACAATGAGTCAATCTGGGATGTGAGCGGGGATCAAATGTGGTGCTCCAGTGGACTTGAACACCCTCATATAGGTTGTGGTTTCATCTAGGTACCAGTGGCCTACTTTTGAAATCATTTTCTTGGCTGCTACAGACAACTTTGGGAATTCATTTTTAAATATAATGAAATAAATCTAAGTGATGAATTCATCTCAAATAAGAGAATAAGACTTTGTGTACCTATTTTCCCATAGGATGCTAAAGTAGACATGTACAAGCAGCTTTGCGACGTGAAAGCTTAGATTCATACCGACAAAGACATTCCTTGCGCAGATTACATCTAGCAGATACGAGGCCATGTAAAAAGCGGGTTCTTCTCCCTCCTTTGGTGACTGGCCCTGTAGTATATTGGTGCTCAATTGCTTGGAGATAATTTCTCCCCAATTGAAGCTACTCCTCGAAATAGCCACAATGTATTCCAGGGGCATCCATGCCTATGATAAATTTGTGCAATCCTTTTCCTCATATAATCGACAAATTAGAGCCATTAATTAGATATATGGCTCCTTCATATTTGTTGTCTCATACCAGCCATTGCTCCGATTTGTAAATTTCTTGTCTTATTTCCACTAGGAGGCCATTAATCAACTGGTGTCATGGAATTCATAGAAATTCACCATGAATTCTATGTTCAACCGCTCTTTTGGGTCCCTGATCTTGTAATACTTCTGGACCTCTGTTGGAAGAAAAAATCTGACACATCTTCCATTCTCATCATTGATTATTCATTTTTGCACATCTATGTGGTCAATTATCCAACTCAGAGTCTCAATGCAGGGCAAGACTAGATTTCGACAGGCTAGCATATGCAAGCACGATCATCGGATATTTGAGAAAACCTGGTCATCAAGCACCCTTACATATGGGTCATTGTGTGGGATAAACTCTGGGTAATCTTCCCAGTTGATTATGTTGAACAAATCTCCCAAATGTGGGAGAATTAATTTTGATCCAGTAGTTGCTTATGTATCACCGAAAGCCAGGGGCTAAATGAATGCCTTCTTAGTTGATGTCTTGATGACTGGATCTTCTCTGAGAGAAAACTCCAATTGCCTCGTCACGTCGAGGGAAGATCCTTCACCAATCACTACTTCCTTTAACTTTGGTTCCCTCGGCGAGTGTCTGGTTGTTGGATTCCTTGGAGGCATTTTCCCTACAGGTAGAACAACGTTAGACACCATGTTTTAGATAGGATGTTGATACATAAAAATTACGACCGTTGAATTGATAAAAATTAAAACATACCTCTTCTTCGCACTAGCTTAACGTGGTTTTTTGAAATTCTGAGAATCAAACGCAACTCTTGAGACGATCTCTTTTCTTCTTCGACTGCTCTGGAAATGGGAAACTTGTGTGCAGGATGGAGGTGTTTGAATTTGTCTTAGTGATTTAAACAGAGATAATACTTATCTTGTCACATCATTTATTCAAATCAAGGTGTTAGTGCAGTTCTATAAAATGTGTCGCTAGATCTTCATTATGTTCAAGATTAAATGCAGTCGTAGGGTGGCGACACGGGCTATAATGTGGTTAATCAACAATTTCAAATTCCTGTTTTTCAATCAGTGCATGGGGTAGCAACGCATGTGGATTAAAACATTAACTGGCCTATTAAATGGCAGAATATGATCGTATTTCATGTTGAAAACTTCCCATCGTCTTGCTAACTTAACGGGTGGATCGGGAGTCGGGGATTTTCTTTAGACAATGTTTGTTGATATATCTCGGTAAAAAATCTAACACTGACCCATATTTTCGTATAGCACTAATGTGGAAATATTGACTTGGAAGTGTGACTAGGACACTAGGAAACCTAAGGTGACTCAGGATGAAACTATGCCATACGAAATGCCTACGCGGAAAAGACATGTGGCGGCTGAAATTTGCGTCTTCGTTTAATTGTATTATTCAGAATTGGAGATTTTTATTAGATAAGTGTTTTAACAAACATATCCTACCCTACCGATGTCGAAAAATTATCAAGGGTTGGTGATCGGTGATAAGTTTAAACATGTGTTCCCAACCCCCCCCTCGAAACTTGTCGATGTCGAAAATGCATCGGGGATCGGTGATCAGCGATGTGTAAATGCAGAAATTTTCAATGATTTAACCCTTTGGGATTTCACCGATTCTCTATAAAACACATCATTAATCAGCTATCAGAGGTTCATCATGGTCCATGTCAATGTTTATCCCTCTCGTATTTTGTCGATGCCGATGAGAAATCAGCCACCTCCTGAATTGTCTTTGCGAACAACTAGTGCACATCTACTTTGCTTTTACTGATGTTGATGATACATTGGTGATTGACGATTATTGTTACTATGTGGTAATTTGTACTTGTTCAAAAATTTTCGACGTCGAACACAAGCGCATGGGTCACAATTTTAGCTGCAGATTCTTAGTTAAAATGACAAGTTCCTTTTTTAGACACAAAGGTTTCACTTTGACAGGTTCAAATAATTCCATCTTGCTCGATGAAGAGACATGAAAAAAAAATTAGCAATTCCTCCACAACGGACTCAATTCAGAAAGAAAAAACAAAAGAAAACAAGTTGTACCCAAAAGAGAAAAATTTCATAAAAGCTTTTAGGGTATGTTGAGCGCTCAACAGATGCCTAAAAATAAGGCTTCAAACTTGGTGATGTTGTTTGTGTAAGAAAATTCTAACCTATAAGAAAAATTGTGGATTTTACCTGTGGGAGAATATAGAATGATTTCGGATCCATTACCTTCGTTTGAGCATGAGACATCAAAATGCATGTGCCACATGCCATCATCAATATCAATTGTTTCAATCATAGTGTCACCCTCATCAACAAAGATAGAGTACACTCCCAAATATTCTTTGAGAAAATTTACATTAGGTTGGGGAACACTCTCTATATATGGTGAAATTATTCCTTCCCTAAGGACTATAATGTTCTTTCCATTCCGAGGGAAAAACATATGTGTTCCATCAAGTGAAAGGTATCCACCAGTTAAGGATTCCCAATCTCTTCCTAAAATAATTGAATAGTTTCTCACTAACATATCAATTACTTGGATTTTTAGGTTTGGTGTTATCTCGGGATGTGCACACGGAACTAAGGTTACGTCTTTAATTTTTACTATAGTTGATTGCTGAAAATTGTTATAAGAGAGCATGCTTCTAGAATTTTCATTAGTGCACGATAAGACAAGCTCCTCCATGATGATTTTAGACATTACACTTGGGACGAACCAGCCATCAATTAGGAAACAATGAGCTATTTTATCCATGACTTTTACAGAGATATAGAAAGGTTTTTTTTTTAGAGGATTCCTAAAATTATTTACACCTATCTTAGTTACGGTTGAATCCTCTTCTTTCGACTCTTCAAATAGATTGGCTATGGTAGAAAATTTAGCTTCCATAAAGTTTTTGAGATGCTTTTGTTGTTCTGGGGTGACAACCATGTCCAAAAGAGTAGCATCGGCTTTGATATTAGCCAATTGGTTAAGGATATTATACTTAGAAGAGGGAAGAGGGGAAGACACTCCTTCATTCTTTGAAGTTTTGACCGCTTGAGTATAAGCACTTTGCGAAGGTGAGCTTGGGGTGGAAGAAGTACGGGGAAGATCATATTTACCTTTGGCAGTGTAAGATTTATTCCTAGTATTGATTACCATAGCATCTTCTGGTTCTACCCAATCTAAAATAGTGATTGTGGTATCGCTCCTTTTGCCAAAGATCTTATCTTTGGCATTTTTCTTAACTTTGCAAGTACTTTCTTCGTGATTTTCTTCACAGAAGTTACACCAACTGCAAGACATAATGGCCTTTGGATGAAAATTATTTTTGTTAGTATTCCTAAAAAGACCTAAGGAACAAGAAGACACCCCAGGAGCAAGGGACGTGGAATTTCCTTTTTGTTCATAGGCTATCATCTTATTATTCATATCTTGCACAAGTTGTAGGATGGCATAAATATATGTTTGTTTGACTAAGTCTCCCTTAGGGAGTCATGTTCTTTCAAGTTGCTCCTCATATTCCAGGCAAGTATGAAGAGCGGAACCAATATTGTCGATATCCTTTTCTTCGATTCTATAATGATATGGAGAAGGCAACGCATTATAATAATGCATGAAAGCGGCTTGATTTTGCGGACGGACAAGTTCAGGGATTTGATTATATAATTTGGTGAAGCGAAGGTTAAAAGAATTAATGGTTTCACCATATTTATAGACAATATTTTTGTATTCCCTTAACTGCTCAACTGGACTTTTGGACTGTCCATAGGTGGACTTGAACCAATAAACCAAATCTTCCCAAGTGGAAAGAATTTTGGGAGGGATATCAAAAAAATATGTTGCAGCTTTCCCTTTGAGGGAGTTGAAAAATAAGCGCATGCAAGTGTCGTTATAGTTAGCCCCTATGTTATGGAAAACATTAGAAAATTCTACTAGGTGTTTGTTTGTAGTAACAATATTATTTCCCGAAAACCTAGGTAAATGCTCCTTGAATTTTGGTAATGGGTGAGTGGTTGGTGCAATATTCAAGGGAGAAGATACGTGCCATGGGGTGGTCATAGCATATTCCTCGAATTGGAAAAGCCCATATTTTTTTGTAACTTTAGCAGGATTGGTAGTGGATTGAATAGGGACTTGATGACTGTATATACTACCAATTACTGATCAAGCAAAATAATGTGAGGAGGAATCACCTCCGGTGCCACTACCACTACCCAAAGATGTCATATTGAAGGTGATAGGTATGGGTGATAAAGGTGAACTGGCAAAGTCAGATAAAGTGCACCTTACAACACTTCCTTGGTTTGATAGAACTACTTTCCTCCTTCCTGTTTCGAAAATAGGAGTAGCTTCGGGGGACAACCCTCTTCTCCTTTGAGAGATGTGAGGATTAGAGGACATGAAACGAAATACAAAAGAAGTAGTAAAAGGGAGATTATTGTTGATTTTTGGTATTCCTTTGCCTGACTTGAATATGTATATCCCTTTCAATTACTTCCCAAGAGCACTCGAGTTCAGCACAAGTAATAGCAGTTTCTAAAATAGTATTGAATAAGGTCAAGGCGATGCTATTTTGGTCATCAAGACCATTTCCAATATTGGGTTGTCTTGTAATAGGTATTTTCATGAGAAAATCAATCAAGGAGTATTTACACAAAACAAAAAAACTGAAAGATAATGTTGAATACAATCAACTAGAGAGATATGGAAGATCTCCCCAGTATGGTCGCCAAATAAATCTTGAAGAAAAGGTATGGAAACCCTTACTCAATCATTTTCAGATCTTGTCGGGCTAAGGAAAGATAATTGGGAATGTCACCCAAGGTTTATATCCTTAAAAAAATCACTTAATCCATAAGGGATCAAGGCTAGTTTTCTATATATTATATGTAACTTTGCAAAAGAAATAAACTTTAAAAATATTTACATAAATGTGTATAGAAATTATATGAGTGTGTGCGTGGAGATAAAATAAAAAGAGTGAACCAGATCATTAAAATACATATGTGAGACTGAAACAATAATCTGATTTTTTTATTGATTTCATTCTAAGATACATGACTAGATTATCTTTACAAACCCCTGCGAGGGTAGGGACCAAATTCATATTTAGAAGCCTCCGATGGGCACCATACAAAAATGTTGGCATGTTTTCAGGCAGGTGTGCTTGTCATTGATGGAAAGATCAGAGTATGCAGCGATGGAGAAACAGGGACAACGTAAGCTCAACAGGATTAGCGCAGAGTCACACGCAGTGCAAGAGTGTGTGTGTTCATTTGATGGTAAACAGGCAGGCAAGGAAGATAAGAAACACAGAGATAATGGCATGGAAATATTAGAAGTGTAAACTCCATTTCATAGTTTCAGATACCGAGCATTGGAGGAGTCAAGGAAGCAACTCATGACAAGAATGCCGAAATGGCGAAATGTGAAATGTCAGAATACGTTGATCCGACTCCATTTCAGAGTTTCAGATACCGGGATATTGAGAAGTCAAGAGTCAAGACTCTTCAACACAGGAATCCCAGAGTTGTGAAATCTGGAACCCCGAAATCCATAAACAAGCACATCAATCGGAGTTTCGGATACCGGGAGATTGAGAAGTCAAGAGTCGAGACTCTTCAACACAGGAGTCCCGAAGTCACGAAATGTGAAACACCGAAATTCTGAAATAGGCACACCAACAAAGAGTTTTGCAGACCGGGAAATAACTCCATTTCGAAGTCCCAGATACCGGGAGTTGAAGTGTCGAAACACTTCACCACAGGAGTGTCAAAATGCCGAATCACCAAAATGTGAAACGAAGAAATACCAGATCGTTGATCTGACTCCATTTCGGAGTTCCGGATACCGGGAGTTGAAGTGTTGAAACACTTCACCACAGGAGTGTCGAAATGCCAAATCGCCGAAATGTGAAACGACGAAATACCAGACCGTTGATCTGACTCCATTTCGTAGTTCCAGATACCGGGAGTTGAAGTGTCAAAACACTTCACCACAGGAGTGCCGAAATGTCGAAATGCAAAATCGTGAAATCACTTTATGGATAAACACCTGGTCACAACTGTGGGCAGGTGAAGGAAGGAGATTGCAATTTGCAAGGCTCTATTTCGAGGTGGGAGTTGGAAGAGTTAGAGTGACTCACAACAAATTCGCAAAACACGAAATTGTGAAATGTAGTTTCAAATAAGGTTGTGGTCACAGCCAACAGTCACATCTGTGGAAGATGGAGGAAGGAGCTAGTGCTACCAAGTTCCATTTTGGGGATTGCGACTTGAAGTGTCGAGACACTTGATCACACGAATGTTGAATTGTCGAATGTCGAATGTCGAAATGACGAAATGGTGAAATGTTTATGTAGTCGGTGGTCACGTAAGTAGAAGGAGCTAGCATAACTAGGCTCCATTTCAAGGTTCACACTGTAACTGCTAGAAACCACTGATGGTTTCTGCTAGAGGACTGGAAGAGACTTCTGTGTGATTTCCAGAGGAGCGAAAGAGTCTCAAGGAATCTGCCAGTGGAATGAAGACTGGTCATAGAGGCGATTGACAGATGGAAGAGCGTTGAAGCCTGTAACTGCAACAAAGAGGTTGAGCTCGACTGTAAAAGAGAAGATGAAGAGTCTCGACTATTGGAGAGGCGAAGGAATATTGGCATACCACCCAGTGATGATGGATGCATGGTTTTAAATGCCAGAGAAGGTGAAGAGTTGCAATGATGATCAGGCAGAGCACTCGACATGGGGAGAGCATGCATAAGCATGGCGAGAGAGCATGCACAAGGTGCACATAGACTATAAGTATGTTGAACAAAGAAGAGATGTGTGTTGTTGTTGTGGAGAGGGATTCAAGAGTGTAGAAGGAGGAGTGTGCAGCAGCTAAAATACAGAGAAGAGGAATGGTGCATTGAATGGACATGGCGCACAGAGCAGAAAAGGCAGAAGAACAGAAAGCGCAAGGCATGTGTGTAGCAAGACAGTGAGACACTAAAGGAAGGCTGAGGTGCTCTTGTAGAGAAAAACATAAGATCAGAAATAGAAAGAAGATGTAGACATAGAGACATTGATATAGGAGAACAGAGCAGCATAGTAGAACAGTGATAATCCTGGTAAGCCAATGATAAATATTGTATCACTGTGATAAATTTATACATAGCAAACTTTATATTTAAGGGTGGTTGGGAGGCGCTAGAGAGTATTTTTGTCCTCATAGGTTCAAGTGGGTGCTTGAACACAAGGAGTTGTAGCTTCCATCTGGTTGCAGCCAGAGAAACCAGGGTGGCAAGGTGGCGCAAGGGAGATCTGTTGTACAAGTTGGAGCCTGTGTGACTGGAAGTTGGTGCTTCCATCCAGTTGGAGCTGGAACATTTATGGATTTGGTGCTTCCTTCTAGTGGGTGATAGAGAAACTAGGGAGTTGGTGCTTCCTTCTAGTAGGTGCTAGAGAAAACAGGGAGTTGGTGCTCTTAGCAAGTTGCAGCTTGCAATACAGAGGTTGTAGCCTCACAATGAGTTGGAGCTCATATGTATGATAATGTACAGAATGTAAATATTACTTATCATATAAAGAAGAAGAGGTTTTTACCCTTTATGGGTTTCCTCAAGAAATATCTGTCTTTGTATATTTCATATGTGACAATGATGTTGAATGTTCTATTGCTTACTTCCCTGCATTATTGTGATTGTCATTAAGTGGTCTGCAAAGAATTTAAAATAAGCATAATTGTTTAAGCACGGTAACAAATGATTCACCCCCCCTCTCAGTTGTCCAACAATTGGTATCATATTCGGCCCTTTTTATCTAAGGGTAGATCCTAGAGCTTAAACATGTCAAGCCATGAAGGAAATTAAACCAATAAGGCCCCTTTGTTCAATGGAACAAACTTTTCCTTCTATAAAGTTAGAATGAGAACTTACATAATGGCTTTAGGTGCAGATGTCTGGGATGTGGTAGATACTGGTTATGTAAAGCTAGTTGTACTAGCTAATAAGGATGACAAGCTATAATTTAGCTTCAACGCTAAGGCTATGAATGTTATCTTGAGTGGGATTGCAGAAGAAGAATTTGTAAAAGTTATGCACCTAGGAACTAGCAAAGAAATGTGGGACAAACTCATTAGCAGTTATGAAGGTAATGAGAAGGTAAAGGACGTCAAGATTCAAATCTACAGAGTACAGTTTGAACAACTGAAGATGAAAGAAGATTAAATTGTTGGAAAATACTTTCTGAGAGTTGAAGAACTGGTAAATGCAATAAAAACACTTGGTGAAAAAATTAAGGAACCTTCTTTAGTTCAGGAAATTTTGAGATCTCTACCAGATAGGTTCAACCGGAAGGTTTCTTCTATAGAAGAACTTAATGATCTAAAAACCTTGGAGTTTGATCAACTTCTAGGAACATTGACTGCATATGAAATTAGAATAGTTAAGGATAAATCCACCTTTAGAGAAGCATCATTTAAAGCAGACAAGAATGAGGATTCTGAGCCTGATGAAATTGAAGAAAAATTTGTGAAGAGACTGAAGAAGGGATCAGGAAAATACAAAGGTAAATTGCCTTTCAAATGTTTCAACTGTGGTAAGATAGGTCATTTTGAAAATAAATGTCCTCACAAAGGAAAGGATCAGACATGTGATGATGAGGAGAAGCACAAACATAGAAATTTCTTTAAAGAGAATAATTTTAAGAAGAAAAGTCTTTGTGTAAACAATGATGATGATCCTTCAGATGATGAAGACAATGACTCATCTATTGAATATAAACTAAATGAATTCATACTTATGGACAAATAGGATTATGATAATAAAAGCACAGGAAGTGAGGCTAATGAAGAAGAAGCTGTGGTTGATATGGAAGGAGAACTGATCAGTGCACTGGAAGAGATTAACAGACTCAAAATTAAGAATAGAAAGAAAAAACAATTGCTGATACAGTTCATGAAAGATAGTAAACAACCTGATGAAGACTTTGACCTACTAAAAGTAGAATTAGAAGAGGCAAAGAAAATCGAGGGCATTCTAAAACAACAGTTATCAGAAAGGAAGGCAAGATGTAAAGATCCGGAAGAAGTAGTGAAAACTAGGAAAGAGTTGGAGAAGTTTCAAGCCTTGTATCATCAGAATCTGTAAAGTATCAAAGCCTCAGAAGGATTAGCCACCATTCTGAATCATCAAAGGAATCCAAAGCTAAAAACTGGTTTGGGTTATGAAGAGGGATCAAGTAGTGGCCAACCAAGAAACAAAGAATCCATCAAATTTGTCAAATCTACAACCAATGACAATAACAAACCTGCAGAAACAAAGGAAGACAATCAACGGCCCAAGAGGAGTAAAGAAAAAGGTGTCAGGACTGAATCTGTAGAGCAAATAAATAATGCACTCCCTGCTCAAGGAAATCATCAGCATGGAAGAAATCGACCAGTTCAAAGAAGACAACCATTTTCCAGGTACCAACGTTTTTTCTATGGATATTGTTTCTTCTGTTCTAACTTTGGTCGTAAAGTTGTAAATTGTTCTTTAAAATTAAATTATGAGAAATCAAGACATTCAAGGTATAGATATTTGCCACAACAAAGAATGAGACAACCAAGTAACAAACCACCACAGACTGCAAATCACTTGATGGATGGGAAAATGACATAGGTTAAGCATAACAATCCTTATGATCCTTTATTCAATGAACCATAATGTTACATCTGTCATAACTATGGACATAAATCTGTTGACTATCGCTTAAGGAACTATGAACCATATTTGAACTCCCCTACTGAAAATGTCAAGGTTTGGAAGAAGAAAGAAAGTGAAAAGTGTGGATTAGTATTGTCAGCTCAAAGACAAATGAAACCTTGGTATATAGACAGTGGATGCTCCAAACATATGACGAGAGACAAAGGTAAGTTTCTATCTCTAAGTAAAAGCAAATCAGGAAATGTAACCTTTGGAAATGATGCTCCAGGTAAAATAAAAGGTAAAGGGATGGTGAGTTTAAGTAATGGAAAAGGAAAATCCCAAGATGTTCTGCTTGTAGATGGGCCGAAACACAATCTTCTCAGTGTAAGTCAAATGTGTGACAGAGGATGCGAAGTGGTGTTCACGTCCAAGGACTGCAAGATAAAGTCTACAAACTCAGGACAAGTGGTGGCCAAAGGCATAAGGACAGAAAATAATGTATATGTGCTGAAAGAAGATAGATAAGAGTTTCATATAAGAAAACATGATGAAAGATGGTTATGTCATAGGAGACTTGGACATATAAACTTTGACCACTTAATCAAGCTCAAAAATCCTGAGGCAGTAAAAGATCTTCTAAGAATATCAAAACCCCAAGATTCTATGTGTGAACCCTGCCAAGTAGGAAAGCTAACCAGGACACCGTTTAAGTCCAAGAGATTTACTTCAACAGAGAAACCACTCCAACTAGTTCATATGGATTTATGTGGACCATCAAGACAGGAAGGCACATGGAGAGAAAACTACTTCATGCTGATTATTGATGATTACTCCAGACTTACTTGGGTTGCCTTTCTCAAGGAAAAAGATGAATCATTTGAGAAGTTTAAAATATTTAAGGATTTAACTAAGAATCAAACAGGCAAGAGGTTAAAGGCAGTAAGATCAGACAGAGGAGGAGAATTTATGTCAAGTGATTTCAAGGAATTCTATGATAAGCATGGGATCAAGAGAGAATACACAATCCCAAGAACTCCACAACAAAATGGAGTA